>JAJJMB010007553.1:349504-430238 GCA_023531105.1 Papaver atlanticum
CTCAATACGCCCCTCACGTGTAACACGTAGACAATAAATCAGGTAACACAGAATCATCACAAAATTAAATAACCTTATTGCCAGAGTCAAGTCATTACAAAATTAACCTTGAAGTCCATGAGTCTAACTAACCTCGAAAATCGGCTTGTAAGGTTAGAATTGTCCACGCCTAATAAACTGTAGGATCTTGGATAGCCCACGTAATGTGGGACTAATAATCTCAATAGTGATGAATATATGACACATGCTTAAGATTGCTAATTATGGTGATTAGTTCATTAAAATACTACTAATTATGTGAGAATCTTTCTAAGAAAAACCCTGCATCTGTGGACTTTGTTATGATTGGGGGATCACCAATTCTTCGTATTGGCTTATACAGTTATACTTAGGACATGCTTAAGACTACCGTGTAGATTCCATGTTTCAAATACTTGTGTATGTAGCCATGGAATCTGTTCCATTCGGTTAGCCGTGGACTTTGTTATGATTGGACTTGCCCTAAATGCGATATAAATTTAGAGTCAGAACCTAACACTTATCATTAGAAAAATAAGATTGATATGATACCTGTACTATGAAAGCAACTTGAAGCTTTGAAGGAGTCGCATTGCTCACCAAACATAAACATTAAGACAAAAGGGAAAGATGTTTGAAAATTCCCCGTTGAAAATTGCAGGTAATGAATGGAAAACATTGATACCTGGTTAATGTAGAATTAGTGTCCATAAAAAATTTCAAATTTCAAACCCCTGGCCTTGTACCATGGCATCGACCAAGGGATGGAAAAATCTACAAATAGCGAAAGAAACCAAATAATACACCAATTCTACATTAACCAGCTCCATCTCATACAAACGGTGATATACATTCACCAGAATCAATGAGGAACGACGGAGCTCCAGGAAAACTCTTTGTTTCCTTTGAAATCAAAGCTTTAATAGCTACATTACTAACCTTAACCCTAGTTGTAGCAATTTGGAACTTCCAACCTTACAATGCCAACCTTCTTACTTCAGCCAACACCACAATCAAATCCACCATTTCACCAGCAACAAAGCTTTCGAATTCGAAATCAACAGACCCAAACAAACGAATTTTCACCAGCTATGGTAATGCTGCATCTCTGTTTGTTCAAATGGGTGCCTACCGTGGTGGGACTTCATCTTTCGCAACTATTGCTTTATCTTCAAAACCCATACAAGTATACGGCAAACCTTGGTATAACTGCGAGTGGATTTCTAATAACAGCTCGAAACCATCAATGAGAGCAAAAGCTACAAAAATGCTGCCGGATTGGGGTTATGGGAGAGTTTATACAACAGTAGTAGTGAACTGTACATTCCCGGTGAACCCCAATGAAGACAATTCAGGTGGGAAACTCAACATCTATGCATATTACGGAAAATCAACAAACAAATACGAAAAGATTGAAGCTTTAGAAGAAGCACCGGGGTCTTACAATGAATCAAATTATAAGCCTCCGTATAAATATGAGTATTTGTACTGTGGGTCTTCTTTATATGGAGAATTAAGTGCATCAAGAATAAGGGAATGGATGGCTTATCATGCTTGGTTCTTTGGACCGAGTTCACATTTTGTGTTTCATGATGCAGGAGGTGTTAGTTCAGATGTCAGAGCTGTTCTTCAACCATGGGTTCGATTAGGAAGAGTTACGATTCAAGATGTTAGAAATCAAGCTGAATTTGATTCGTATTATTATAATCAATTCGCGGTTGTTAACGATTGTTTACATAGATATAGGCATGTAGCAAACTGGACATTTTATTTTGATGTCGATGAGTATATCTTTATGCCTGACGGAAGGAGTTTGGAATCGGTTTTAGCGGAGTTTTCAAATGTTACTCAGTTTACTATTGAGCAATATCCTATGTCAAGTAAGTTTTGCTTGAATGATTCGACTCAGAGTTACACCAGGTCAGTTACCAACGAGTTTCATTTCCTCCTTTTGATAATGAGCAATTGTGGGTTTTGGAATTATTTTCTAAACAGTTGTTCTACTTTTTTTGTTTACAGTGAATGGGGATTTGAGAAACTAGTATTCAGGGATTCAAGAATGAGAATTTGGCGAGATCGGAAATATGCGATACAAGCAAAGAATGCATTTTCTACCGGTATTCATTTGTCAGAAAATGTAACGGGGATCACACTTCACGACACCGAAGGTAAAATAGGTTACTATCACTATCACGGTTCGATAAATGTACCGGGTGAACCATGTAGGGTATTCCTGCCAGCTTCAACTAAAACAACTGGTTTCTTTTTGGAGGAAAAACCTTTTGTGTACGATGATTACATGAAGAACCTGTCGAATACTATCAAGCAATTTGAAGAAAAGACAATTGGAGCCATAGATGTGTTGAATTTGTAGAGATGTAGTGTACTGTGTTGATTACCCTGGCATGTAGGTGCATTGTATTGTCGGTGGATGAAGACCGGTTCACTGTGGTGGTGACGGGTGTTGTCAGATAAAAAACAGTTCACCGAAAGATCACGGTAGCCGGAACTTGATCCACCGACATAAAGATAAAAATGAAGTAAACAAGGAAAAAAGGGGGAAATGTGCCTTTAGGTGTTGATTAGTCCTATATTTGTTTAATTGTTAATTTGTGTATAGGTGTCTTGCAATTTTATTGTTTTGTTGCACTCGTTCACAGGCCAGTGGCTATTACTAAAACTAAAAACAATACAAATTCTAGTTTCAACGGTACTATCTAGACGTTTCTTGACCCTACATAAGTCTTTAAACTCGCAGAAGTAAGAGATTTCGCCTAATTAGGTTACTTTTCTCTCCAAGATAGTATTACAAGTAATACTATTAGTCTGCTACCATAATGACTACAAAATGAAGTGCACGTGTCAGGATAAGTTTGTAAAACGAACAAACTTCAATATTTATAGACCAAAGTAGATTGGACATCAAGGATCCATTTTGATGTAACTCAATCCTCATCTTGAAACTTCGATGCATTCTTAATTTCCATAATCAAAATTTTTCTAAAGATATGCAATAAACACCAATTTTTCGGTTTTGTCTAATTCCAACTAAAATCTAACTAATATACTGAAATCCCTCATGGATGACAACTCAATATTAGCTAACATACAACTATACTTTACTAATATATCTTCTGGAGATATGTTTTACTTGCTGGAAAAATAAAACATATATACTCGAAAATCTCAATAAAAAGATTCTTAATTTTTTTGATTGGGAGCTCACCTTGAGTATTAAGGAATATCTTTGAACAATTGATGTGTTGTGTTAGTGGTAAATAAGATGTTCGATTCTCAGACTTGTGAAGGCTATATTCTAGACCTAATTTTAAATTTAACTAGCAAATATATACAAGGCGATAACAATATGGAGAGAAACTAGGTTCTCGAAGTTTATTCATCTTCACGGTCAAATTTATCTTGCTTTGGATGATCTTGTCGTTCTCCAAGGTTAATTTCTTCATAGATTCAGCATGATGACTTCTCAGTATGCGAAGAGATTCCTCGTGATCATTACAAGTCTTCTGAAGAATAAGATATTGGCGCGTAAACATCGCCTCTATCTTCAAAAAAGATTGTTTCTCTGCGGTCAGGACCCGGTTTTCATCTGACAGAGTTTGATGTCTTAAATCAGCGCTATGCAACAATCCAGAAAGATGGGATAGTTGAGAACCCATAAATTCATTTTGATTAAATAAATGAAGATTCTCATTTTTTAGGTCCTCAATCTGATCAAGCGAATATGAATGACTATTAACTAATTGATCTATTTGATTCTGCAGTCTCTTATTGTCCGTGCGAGCATCTCCAGCAGAACATTGATAACTAAATCTCTCCATAATGCGCTTTTGATTTAAGTCTTAACATACGCATGAAGAAACTCAAAATGCAAACACAAGTACATATTTCTTTTAAGTGGATAACAAAAGAAAGATAAGCATACCTCTGAGTTCTTGATTCTTATTGCGGAGATTTTCGGACGCAAGAGATTCAGCTTGAAGAGAAGCCATCAACTTGGTATTTTGACGATGAAGTTCTTGGATAATATTGCTAGATTCAGAAAATCCCTCAGCTTGGACTAAGCGGCGACGAGAATCCTAAAAGAAAAAATAATTCAGATGAAAATATGAAAGCGCGGTCAATTAAAACGGATAGAAAGATACGAGCGAAAGAATAATTACCTAGAGGTCAAAATCAAGATTAACGCTTGGATCAAGCTGTGAGAAGATTTCGTTCCTAGCAGACTTATCTGGTGGAGAATCGCCTAGTAACTTAACAAGAGCATCACAAATGCGAACTTGGGAAGGATTATTAACGGAAGAGCGAGCGACATTAATGATTTCTAAAAGGGGCTTGATATTAGAAGGAGAAGAAGAGATCACAGAATGAGGAGGAGCGGTCATTACAATATCTACAGGGGAGTTGGTAGTAATACCCTCCGAAATAGGAATAGCTGTATCCTCCACTGATGCGGGAATATACGCTGAGGCATGGATATTCACAAAGGTAGAAACGGTGGTATCCACCACTGGTGCGGTCACATTCTCAGGAGAATAGATGGTAGCGGTTTCCTTAAGAGTGGGGAATTCCTTTAAAGACGCAGAAGCATCCAAAGAAGCTGAGGCAACGAATCCCTATGATAGAGCGTTAACAATGCCATTAGAAGAGGCCTGTTGTTCAGGACGGGGTTTATAGTTAAGCTATGGGATAAGAAGAGAGGTATTGATCGTGGGGGCTTTGCGAACTCTCTTAACCTTCTTCTTCTTCTCACCATCGATTTCGCTCTTAGCATCCTTCAAAGAACAACGCAGATAAGAAACAGCGGCAACAATATTGTTTTAAAGAAAAGAAAGTATTTCTTACTACCTTGTTATGCGAAGACTACCTCTTGCGAAATTCATCATCTTTGGGGTTCGAAGAAGATTTCGGATTTAGAACCGTGACACGAAGATTACCAGAAGAGGGACTTTTGCTGAAACAAAACCAGTATGGGAATATAAAGAACGGTAGCAGAACAGTAGCAAATCAATATGAAGAATAGCAAACATAAAAAAAAGCAGTAGATCGACAATGGCAGTTGCAAATTCAAGACACCAGCAATAATAGAATACACTAACCTTGAATCCATAAGAAGAATAGCACCAGAAAACTTCTGAAGATGAAGATGATGAAGATTTGTAGAAAACTTCTGAAGATGAAGATGATGAAGATTTGCAGAAGATTTACAGAGAAGAAGAAGGAAAGTAAAGTAAAGAAAGAAAAATTATCTCTCCTCACTTCAGTCAATAAATAGGGAAGATAGATAAACCGGTTAAATTAGGACGTGCCGGTTGAAAAGGGAAGAAGTCAACACGTGTAGACGGCTAAGCCGGAATCACAGAAAAATGTCGGTCGATAAGAATACGAAGAGATGAACTGGTGCGGCAAAATAAATTAGAGTTTTCTCATACTGCACTCTCTACCAAAAGAGCGATATGATAAGAGGCAAAATGTGGGTACAAAATACCGCACACTCATCTAGTATGCGAAGTAACTCCATTGGTAGCAAGCGAATACGAACGCGTACGACGTATCCAGGATGACGAACCAGATGACGTCACCTAAATCACGAGTAAAGTGTGAAGAACCATGCGGCAATGAAGAAACCGTGCGTCAATGATAAAATCTACGCGACAGTGACGCACGTCAGATCCGAAATTAGGGGCTTTATTAGCTGTCTTCCACTATGTAAACTCCTATATAAGGGGCCGAGCGTCTTTGTTAAGAGAGAGATCTTTTTGGTGAACTGGGATAAGATATTTAGGAGAGAGAGAGTTATTTGCTTTCCAAGTTAGGGTTTTTCCTCATCATCTTTGTACTTGTTCTAAGATTTAATAAAAGATTTCAAGTATTTCATCATGGTTTCTTAGATTACTTCATAGATTATCAATAGGTTGTAGTTGCAGGAACTACAACACAACAAACCCGTAACTCCAATTCCATCTCAGACTCATTCATTTTGACTGATTCCCCTAACCAGATGTTGACTAAAGCCCATCTAATGCACAACAGCAACAAAAACTCTCAAACTGTCCCTTGTATCACCAACTCCATCTTAGCAACTTAACTTAAACAACAATCACCGGAGTGGGCAGCAACACACGTTTCTCTTTATATGTTTCTCACACCATCACTTGCTCAAGCCACTACAAACCCTGGTTTTCTTCCCTGCAATAATTGCATTCATCTATTCAATATCAATCATATTCATTCACCCATCAGTTCAGTCACAACAATATCTCCTAATTTTATTCTCAATTCTATTGCAGCTTCAGTCTTGCATCAATTCAACCCACACTCTCTACACTTCTCCAATTCCCTAAACTCAATCTCGAGTTCTAGCACCACCAGCATACCATAGCAAACCCCATCATGCAAATTATTTCTCCATCTTCTAAACCAACTACAACGACCAACCTATTAGCATTATACTTGATCTCAGAAGAGATTTTACAACTATTTATAGCTGAGGACTCGTAGAGCTGTTGGAGTTGTTATCCTTGACACTCCCCATCAAGTTGAGCGTGAGTTGGCGAAGGTTCAATTTGTCTCTGATAAATTGATATCGAGGTGATGGCAGGGCCTTAGTGAAGATATCATCCAATTGGTCTTCAGAAGAAATGATAGTCTATTTCGATATATTTCGTATGTGCATGAATAAATAGATATATTTCGTATGTGCATGAAAAACTGGGTTTGCCATTAAATAAGTTGCACCAAGATTTTCACACCACAAGGAAGGTGGAGAAATATTTATACATATCTCCTTCAATAATGATTAAATCCAGATAACCTATGATATTACTACTATAATGCCACGGTATTCTGCCTTTGTGCTAGACTTAGACACTGTTTTTTGCTTTCTTGCACTCTTAGAGATGAGATTACCTGCATAGTAGAAACAATACCCACTGGTGGATCTTCAATCATCTAGACTTCATGCCCAATCCGAGTCTGAATACACATGAAGAGACATATCTGGTAATGGTTTAAAGAAGAGTCCATAATTGACGGTGTGTTTTAGATAGCGTAAAATCCTCTTAACTAGATACCAATGCTCTATGTAGGGATCACGCATGTATTGACATGATTTGTTGACAGCTATAAAGATATCTGGCTTTGTAAGATGAAGATACTACAGTGCACCCACAACACGTCGATATAACGTTGGGTCATCAAATTCAGAAGTACCTTGTTTTTGTAGCTTTGTCTGAACTAGAAGAGGAGTTACTACTGGTTTGATGCCATCTAGCTTCGTCCTTCATAACAAGTCAGTAACATACTTTTATTTGGTTGAGTACAAGGTTGTTTCCCTGACGAAGTATTTTAATCCCAAGGAAGTAGGTTAAATTACCCAAGTCTTCAACTCTAAACTCCTTGCTGAAGTACTCACTTAGGTCATCACAAACCTTTGTATTTGAACCTGTGACTATTGCGTCATCTACATAAACTAAAATATAGAGAGTTGCAGCCGGGTCTAGCTTTTCAACTAGAGAAGCGTCTGCTATTGAACCTATGAAGTCTATTTTTGTGAGATATGTACTTAGTCGAGAAAACCAAGCACGTGGTGCTTGTTTAAGCCCATATAACGACTTGTGCAACCTGGAAACATGGTTAGGATACTGAGGATTAACATAACCCTGCAGCTGCTTCATGTAGACTTCTTCGTGTAACACTCCATATAGAAAAGCATTTGGGATATCTAGTTATATATCGTAACGGCCAGTTGTGTTGAATAGCTATGGATAGAACTAGTCTGATGGTGCATGGTTTATTAGCAGGGATAACGTTTCCCCATAGTCTACTCCCTCTTGTTGGTGAAAGCCTTTCGCTACCAGACGATACTTATATCAATCAATTAAACCATGTTGGTTGTACTTCACTCGAGACACCCATTTTGAACCGACCACATTCATGCCTACTTGATACAGAACCTTAGTCCATGTCTCATTGCGAATGAGGGTATTGTATTGATCATCCATAGATTTACGCCATTTAGGATCTTTACTTGCTTCTGTGAAACATGTTGGTTCAATTACATGACCCACTTGCAATGGATGTTTCGTTGCTGTCAGGCATAGTCTGTTAACGGGCTTTCATATACCTGCTTTGCCCCGAGTAACCATTGGATGCATTTGAGGCTGAGATGGCTGACTTTCTGTTGAGATCTATCCTAAACTTTGTATATTGGACTCATGGAAGTCTGCAACTGGTGAGTTTTATTGAGAGTCAGCTGTTTGACGTGTATCTGCAATAGGTCTTGATGATGCAGTTTGCATAATTTATAGAGGACCATTGAATTGTTCAGGTAAGATTGAAGAAGCAGGTAAGTTTGAAAAGGTAGGTGTAACAAGTACCTTTGTGCTGGGAAGGTGCGTTGAGTTACCTTTCATGGTGGCAATTCTATGCGCAAATGAGAATGAGAATGTCTGCTCTCCAAACCTTACGTGCTGAGAGATGTAGATTCGATTTGTTGGCCGATGTAGAAACAAGTATCCTTTATGTGAGCCACTATAACCTATAAATGTGCAGGGTAAGGATCTTGGTTCTAGCTTATTTGAGTTGTATGAACGTTATACAAGGATAGCATAGACACCCAAAAACCTTTAAGAACGAGAAATCAGGATTGTTTTTTGAATAAAAGTTCTAATGGACTTTTCTGTTGCTTTTGGGATGCAGGTAATCTACTTATTAAGTAACAGGAAGTCATGAATGCATCTGACCGGTAGGATTGTGGCATGGATGCATGAAAAAGTAAGGATAAACCTGATTCTACAACATGTCTATGTCGTCTCTCTGCCAAGCCATTTTGAGGTGATGTATGAGGACATAAATGACACCAGATTCATTGAGAAATGTTGTTAACTTTTTATATTCACCTCCATTATACGACTGAAAACTTTTATCTTGTGGTCTGTTAAGTTTTCATTCTATTTTTTGAAGTAAATGAAAGTTGGAAAGGCATCAAACTTTCTAACAAGAGGATAAATCCAAGTATAGTAAGAATATGCATTCATAAGCAATAAATAATAGTGGCGACCATTTCTAGATAGAGTAGGGAGGCCCATAAATCTAATACAATTAAAAGGAAACCCTTTAGAAACTGGAAAAGAATGATTCTTAACTATCTTAAGAACTATTTGGAGCATAGGATGGCCAAGTTATGTTATATTAGGCGCTAGGCGAGGCGAGGCGAGGCGCCTAGGCGACCACTGATACGATTTATGCTTTTCTGACTTATATTACATATTTCTATACCATTGATATGTTAAACGACAAAAAGAACTCAGTCCTAAGAGAAATCATGACTGGAGGAATCAAGCCAGCAAACCATTCATGAATGCAGGTTATCACAAAAACAGAGTATTGGCAGGGTTTTTTCGGAGGTGTTCATCACAAGTCTTTCGATGATTCTGATATAAATTTACAACCTTTATATGACCACTTTTTTGTAAATTGCAAGTCATCAATTGACATAAAAAGATTGAATCTTTTTTTGGTAGTGTGCACCTGAAAAACCAAAAATGTCCCTCCCTTTTAGTCCAATTACTATAACTCCTTATGTGTCTTATCTTTTAGGGGTATAATTGGAAAGCAAACTTTAATATAACATATCTAAATATCCGTGCCTTGGAATTTTACAAATTTTATCTCGTTGGAAAGCTTATAAAAAATCTACGCAACGAGTACAAACAACTATATCAAATTTAGAACTTTTACGAAAAATTTGGAGGTTTTATCATTTTAGGCATAATTTTAAAAAATTAAATATACATCCATTATGCAAACAACCACAAAGGATACATATTACTTTATGTAGCCATATTTTGGTTTATGCATAAACTAATTTTCAGTTGCAACTAAATAAAACGTATGCTACATGCTCCCAAAAAAACAAAAAAAACGTATGTACTCTCTCAGTTTCGAAGAAAAGTGATACTTTCACTTTAGGCATAATTTTCGAAAATTGAATGCATAGTCATTATGCAAACCATCATAAAGGATGCATAACACATCATGCAACCATATTTTGGTTTATGGATCGACTAATTTTCCGTTTCTGGAAAAGTGATACTTTTACATTCCGTTTCAGGAAAAGTGATACTTTCCCTCCGTTTTAGGAAAAGTGATACTTTCGCCCCGTTACAGAAAAAGTGATACTTTCGCCCCGTTTCAAAGTGAGACTTTCCCTCCATTTAAAAACATAAGAGCAGAGCTTGTTTATATGGATGATTGTTTATTGCTTCAAAAGCAACGACCCCAACTTGAGATGTCGGTAGAGCGTCGTGCGTGATAACGTCTTGTGAAACAGAGAAAGAGAAAAGGAGACACAAAATAGGGGGAAGAAGATGATAGAAATTTCTATTAATCAGTATAATAGACAAACATTAGAGCCTCTATTTATAGGGCTAGACACAAGGGCATCCCAGTAATAAACGAGATTTAATGGAGACTAAGTGGAGACTAAGGAAATTCTTAGTCACATCTTAGTCCCACATTGCTTACTACCTCCTTATGATCCTAATAATAAGGTGTGGAGCCACTCCACTCATTGCCAATTGGTTTTGAATTGGAAGCCCACATACTTCTATCAAGATTTATCCTAGATATTCTTAACATAATTACACTTTTATAACAAAAGCTAAATAAAAGATCGAAATCTTTTTGTCTTATAAGAAATGGTACCGGCCCCACTATTGCTGGTATCCGCCTTTAGCAATCGTGGAAATCAGTATTCCTCATTAGTGAAATATTCTTGTTGGTAATTTCACTTGTAACTAGGGGTGAGCAAAAAATCCGGAACCGCGGATTTCACCCGTATCCGTCCACAAAATTGTGG
This sequence comes from Papaver atlanticum, assembly GCA_023531105.1. NCBI lineage: Eukaryota > Viridiplantae > Streptophyta > Magnoliopsida > Ranunculales > Papaveraceae > Papaver > Papaver atlanticum. The sequence goes on from JAJJMB010007553.1 coordinate 360,402, forward strand.
GTGAAACTCAATCCGCAAGATCTATGGGCCGGACACGGGTGAGATTTTCAAATCCGCAACTTTCAACGGTTCGGTTGCGGTTAGAATTTGATTTGAAATCTGCGGATTTATGCGCACCGTTGACTAACAAGTTGAACTTACGGAGGATCAGAAACAAATGCGGCAGATACCTTGCAGTGTTATAAATAGCGGACATTTGGATTGTGGTTGCGCACCATTTGATCAAGCAGGTGCACCTAGTTGAGATATACATCACTGCAAGGGACAAATACTAAGCAGCTGATCCTTATCCAACGTGATCAGGCTTAACTAAGTAAAGCCACGTGCATTTCCAGATGGAGGTTAATGAAAATAGTTTCATGCATTCGAAACTATATAAACCCTTTCTTGGGTTATTTATGTGATGTCATTAGCACTGAAACGTAGAAATGAAATAACATTCCTCCCTTACCAAATGTTGTTCTTTGTTAAGACCCAGGAGTTCATTAATATATGTCTCTAGTACTTTGAACATATAGCATCCTTTTTAACCTATTATACGTACCTACTGAGAATAAAAAGCAAGGAGGTTGAATCATTTTATAAAATGTTGGAAGTTTTCTGATTTTTTTTTCTAATGACTAAATCCGCGGGTAATCCGTATCCGGTCCGAATTATCCGCGGATGTCAAATCCGCAAGTGATTGGGCCGGACACGGTTTGATTTTCCAAATCCGCAACTTTGACGGATTGAACGCGGGTGACCCCTAATCCGCATCCGTCCGCCCGTTGCACACCCCTACTTGTAACCCAATGTTGTGGTTGTTGGTCTTTGAGTTGTTTCTGTGATTGATGTTGTTGCTGCTGTATTGGTTGCTAATGTTATTGTTGTCTTTGTCACCTTCCAAACTTGTGATGTTGTTGTTATTGTTCTTGTTGTAAGTGCCAGAGATGATGAAGTTGCTGATTCCAAAATAGCTTGATCTGTTAATGAGGTATGGCATAGAACATCGATAGAATTTCCTTGCGATGAAAGAAAACCTACATCTCCATGAATTAAACAACAAAGCAAGGGGCAAAAACAAAACAAACCCAAGCTCTAGACTAAGCCCAGGAAAGAAAGAACCTAATAAAAACACTGAACTACTGCGATTTCTTCAAATTAAGAGGCTAGAGGGCAGCATATCCGACCAAAAGACACTTGGGATTTTTAGAGCTCTCTCATCGCAAGAGAGGGGATTTTTTCTTTTAATCATATTTTTGTGATTATAAGAGAGATGACTCTTGATAACTTGTAAAGAAAAACTATAAAGTATTGATACATGAATTCTCTTGAGCAATAAAATAGGAAATGAAAATCTTTTGCAGCTAAAATTCACAGCTAACAGTTACACAAAGATGGGTATTACATGTATTGATTAATATCCTTAAAAGGCAGGTACTCTCAAAAGTGAGATTTTATCTACAACTCATCCTAACTTGAATCATTAAGTTATTATTATTACAATGGGAGAAAAAATAACAACTACCAAAAGAAAATGGAAAGAAAAGACTTTTAGTTTTAAACTTACATGGCGAAAAGTTGTCTGCATCGTCTACTCTGTCTCGCAATGATCTCGCCGTTAACAATCTCATCAATTAAATCCTTGAACATCAACTTTTCTACGTCTAATACTACTCCTGAAACCTCACCATTTGATACTGACCACTTTTGTGAAACACTAACAACATCCTTGAATAAGATGTTTCTCAGAAAATCGTCACCAAAGTCGCACTCTGAGCTTTCACTCCCTTGAACAAGCTTTTCTATCTCTGAACACAAGTCTCTAAGAAGCTGTTGTGCATTTAGAGTTCTCCCTGCAAGCTTATTGCTCTGGAGCCATGGATTTAATAAAGGACCCACCGAATCCAGTTTATGCTCTAGAATTTCATTCACAGAATTGAATATGAGCTTCCTATGTAATTTCTCTTGCTGATGAGCATTTGAAGCCACTGCATTTTCTTCGCAGCTCTTCTCAGTTCCAGTGAGATATTTGTTGCTGGTCTTAGTTTGCTCCAGCACATAGAACAAATCTGGATTGATTGGATGGCCTGATGGGTGGGGTTGAAGGGACATCAAGCCGGATTCAAGGTCTCCTAGTAGCAATCCGGATGCTAATAATATCTCTGAAACGTATCTATGATCTGGGTTACTGTTCTCACACAGTGATGCAATATAATCTGTTTTGGATTCGTCATGAGTTGAGTTTAGCCGTCTAAGCTTCTGAACCAGGTGCTCAACGTTTTCTAGTTTCTTTCTACCACGATGCAAATGATCAAGATCAGTTGGATTCTGTTCTTCGACGGGATATTCATCAGGGTTTTGTGTCTTTTCATCTGTAAAAATTACAAGGAATTTCAGAGAAGGGTTCAATCTTAATTTCCATTTTTTTCAAGGGAATTAATACCACGACCATATGTGATATTAGCTGTACGATATGCACATGAAACAATAAACTCTTAGGAACAGAAATTGGAATCTGATGTTTTCTTACCAGGTGAAGATAAATCATCTCTGTAGAATGAGGCATCAAGAACAGAAACGGGACTCGGTTGTTCAGGGGTAGCTGCCGTTAATTCTGCCAGCTGAGCATCCTCACTCACCATGTACGACTGTTTCTGACAAATTAACAGGATCTTTGCTGTTAGCTAGTGAACCGAAACATATCAGAACTTTAAGACAAAGAAAATGAGATGGAACTTACTTTCTGTTCTATTGGAGAACTGAAATTGTTAGGAACTTTCGCCGATGGGCTCAAACTATCTTGTTGAATGAACATGGTGTTCACTTCACCTGATCTATCAGCACTTGTTACTTCTATATCCATCTGCGATGCTGAGCTGAAGTTGCTATCTGAACAGAGAGAAACTTCATCCCCTTGATAACTTAAACTTCTTGTTTCATTACTGATTTTACTTGTATTGTCATCCACTTGCCGCATATTCGGAGATTTTGTTCTGCGCTTTCCACTTGAAGAACCTGACTTTCTGACAGATTGGTTTTTAGTTGTGCTCAAATCTGATGAAGGGACAGGAGGACGGGCTTGTCTCTCCGGTTGAGGTTTCTTTTGATATATTTTTGGACTTGCAGATCCTGAGCTCCTAGTGGAGCTTAATGTTTTCTCCCTTGGTAGCTGCTGAGACCTGGTTGAAGTTTTTGCCGAATTTGAGGTCATGGCATTGGCTTTCTTACCATTGTCAGAGTCTCTCCCTCGAACAGGCTGATTGACTTTTGGGCGCAGGTTCTTGGCTACTCGGCCATTAAGTGCCCCTTTCCTGCAATCTGCAGAATCACCATTCACAAGATTTTGAGCAGTTGAGATGCCATCGACTTTGTTGACCAAGGTACGAGCACTTTTTGCTGGTTTCATGATTACAATTGGCGATTTAGCTGGACTGGACGGCCTGGAAATTGCAGCAACTGGACGGCTATTCTCAGGGTTTCTCCTATTTATCAACCTAAAGCTCTGATCAATGTCAGAATGGTTCAGTTTGTTATAGTTGATCTCTAACTCAAAGTTTGATGCTTGGTCCTCCTCTCTTTGGGTTTCATATAGCTCATTTTCCTGCATTGTATCCAACATATGCTCGAGAGTTCTGAGATCACCATCCAGTTGCGTATATTCAAGTTCTCTTAACCTTCTCTCGATGTTCCCATAAACAGAAGGAGAAGTAAGTGATGAACTAGTGGGGTTTCCAAGGTTCCTCCCAGCTGGTCTTTGAACACCACGAGTACCATCTAGCTGCCTCCAAGGAGCTGGTTCAATTGGAAACAGTGAACTTGAAATAGGTTTCATGATAAAGTTCGGATTTCTTGATCGTGGTGAGGTGGGTTCCTTAAACAGGCTCCTTGGCGAACATGGGGCTCTACTATTCGGCTTGCATTCAGATGGTCTCGAGAAAGAATCAATATCTCTGTTTGGGTATGCTTTAGTCGACCACTGACTCTCAGTAGTTATTTGGGAAGTGGGCATTAATTCTAAACCCATCAGCTTTGCCACCACATTAGAATGTTGTTTCACGTGCATTCCTGCTTCTTGTAGTGGTCTTTGGGCGATCTGAGATGTGCCGCTATCCCTCTGCAAATCCATCATAACATTTGAATTTGAATTTGGACAAGAATTTGATCTCTTCATTGAACATTCACTGCTATCTAAAGACAACCTTGGGTGCTCTTTGAACTTTGTATTGGACTTGAAGCTGCCCCGTGATTCGAAAGTTGTACGAGACGTTTCCTGCCCATCATAGGAGAAACGAGGAGCATCCTTTGGGACTACAAATGAAGACCCATGTCTCCCTTCATATGACGATCTTGGTGGTTCTTTAGTATCATTAAAGCTTCCTTGCCCTTCTCGAAGTCTACTAAGAAGTCTGAGCGACTCACTGAAATCAGCTGGCACTCCTGACATCCCATAGTTTCCTATTTTATAAGATCCATCCACCGATTCTGAGAGTTGAAATGGCCTAATAGCATTTCTATGCTTCCCAACACGGTTCATTGATTCCTCTTTGGTCATAGTTTTAGCTGGTACGGCACAAGCTTCTTTGTAGATTGAATCTTTCACCGCATCTCTGAAATCAAGTGCTGGCTGCCGTAATTGAGGAGACGCATTTTGTTGGGCATTCCGGAGTTGCTTTGAGGACGTTTCTGAAAAATTGTTTCCCTGCCGAGGAATTTCTGTTCGCACTACATTCTTACAATTGACCGAAGAGAAAGAGGATGAACTGGAGGAAGATGAGATAGAGGTTCTCGATGACTCAGCTGGAACTCTTTGTCTCCCAGTGACACTACTGCTAAAATACCTTCCCTGCAATCACAAGTCGTATTGCATAAACACCAACCACAACAGCCATATCATTAAACTGGAAACTGATATCAAATACTACTATGGCTGCAAGGTAACTTACATTGTCTGTATCGCCACCACGGTTGCCATTGTTGAGGTGGGAATGATCTACAGAACAAATAACAAAAGAAAGGTTTATAAAAATGAGAATGTGCAACTAAAAAATAGTACTAATTGCGCAATCTCACTTCACTTGAATGCACAGAATGAAATTCAAACCACAAAAGAGTAGATGGAACAATTATCAAAATCAAAAGTCTTCCACAGCAATCTCCACTTCCTAACGGAAACCTGATGGAAAAGAATCAAACGGATCGAAGGCGAAAGCAAACTATTTGTTCCAAAGAAATTTCCCAACTAGTCTAAATTCTTAGCATATAATTATGATGGGGTTGTTTTCTGAAACTGCAAAATTCTTACTTAGTTACTACCAGCAATTGAAGATCTTATTGCGGAAGGTGAATTTCACACATTTCTAATCAAAGAAATAGAAAACTAAACAAAATGATGGATAAAATCCAACATAATCACAGAAATCTAAGGAACAGGATAAACACTTTATTAAAAAAAACATGATAATTGATAAATAATTCAGTTGTTTTTTTTTTACCTGTAAGGATTCTACTGTGACTATGATTAGTAATTCTTCTTGCTGTTACTACATTATTTTGACGATCAAAAATCTGAAAAATCCCAGTCATACATCCAATTTGTTTCTGCAGATCTGAGCTATCTTCTGTTAGGGCTTGAAGGAGTTTAGCAGACATTACCACTTCTAGTTTCTCTCCTCAGTATCTTTTCCAACGAATTCTTTAGTTTTAAGCAAAACCCAGATCACAAAAAATCAAGTCTTCGTCGACATAAAAGAATAATAGCCATCTAACAGTAGTACCCTATTACACTCACACTACAGCTCCATTAACAGTGTTTGAGAATTATTTTTCTGTTTTCAGTTCTTTGTTGAGAAGCCCTTATCCAGATACTAGTAATGGCAATGATCATGACCACCACAAACCCAATATTCCAATTCCAAACAACACCATGATGAATATCTCTGGAGCAGAAAGAAATTATTAGTTAAAGAACAGACCCCAAGAAACAAAGAAAGAATTTTTGGTCTGGGGGTTTGTTATTTTAAAAAAAAAAAAAAAAAAAAAGGATGCTTCTTCTTATGGGTAATTTCAGAGAACAAAAACATCCCTGTGAACCATATCTTGTGGCATTTCAATGTAACCAGAAGAGGAAATCAATTAGAAATTAGAGAAGAAAAGGAGATCATGTGGGGAGAGATAGAGATGGGAGTGAGGGAGTGGGGTTTTTTCTGAATCTAAAAAAGACTTCTTCTACCATGTGGTGTGGTAGGAATCAAAAAGAAAATGAAAATATTATCTTTGATCGAGCATGTGACTAACTGACTGACTCAAACTGACTGACTGACTGAGGGTCTAAGCCAAGGTACATTTATTCTGTGCACAAGGGCCATCAAGTGAAAGCGTGGAATCAATTTTTCTTTTTCTCTTTGTGTTCTGTAAAGTCTGACAGCATTTGAATGCTTTTTCAACGGTAGTATTGTATATCACTCATTACAACAACAATACTATATTTGTATGGATTCTGGATTCCGAGAAGAAAAAACCAACAAGATTTGTTGGCCATTTGGTTTGATGTTAGGTTTGCTCCTGTAAAGGGCAATGTCGACTCAACCAAACAAAGTTGGGGCCAATGGATTTCAGGAAATATCTTGGTTGCATGGGGTGAAAGGGTGAAAGGAAAGCTAGGCATCGTTTCTCAATTTGAAATCTGAATCTGACTCGGTGTCTGACTCGATTTTAGTCAGATGTCAGATTGTTTGTTTTTTAATTTTTTGGTGTCTTACTCGAGATCTTACAAACCGTGTATGTATTTGAGTCGGATATAAAAAAAAATCTTTTCTTTTTAAAGAAAAGGAGGTTGTTTTATAATTTCGGAATATTCTTGAGAACTTACAATAAGTTGGTGGGTAGCCTGGCAACAAGCTGGGCACCAACACCCTTTTGGATAGCTAAACCTATTCTATAAAAAAGAATATCGCCTATTTTATAATTAGCGTCATGATTCGAGATACAATTCTTCAACCTCTTCAAGAAAATGATAATTTCTTCACCCAGTTCACCCAAAGTCGAGAAAGCTAAAACATCAAAGCCATAACCATGAAGGGAGCACTTGTCTAGGTATTTATCGCGTTTACGCTTAGTAGCCCTAGATATGGGATGACCGGGTATGAAAGTACGAACTCCCCCGCCAGTGAATGGTGAAACACCACTAACATCAAAACATACATCCTGACCGTTCTCTAAACCATGAACAAGAATATTTGCATGTCTGAAGGAAGTGTCGTTATCCGATAAAAAACCAAGAACTACCTCCTTCCTCGCATGTACATCGGCCTTGTAACAAATGTCAACATATACATCCCTCACAAGGTCATGGCGGAATTTGAGACCGACATCATTAGCACAATGTAAAGCATGGTCACCGAAAATATCAACCTTCTTGTTACAACTAGAGCATGAACTATCTTCCCTGGAAAGAGGTATGCCCAATCTATAACTCAACACGGACTTAAATTGACGAGGTCCTAGACTTTGATTTAAACCACTAATGGGAATCGCCTTAAGAAAGTCCTGAGCATGAGCCACCTTGTTACTTTGCCATTAAACAGAATCTCGAGTGGACATAGTGAAGTTTGACGGAATATTCTTCTTAACAACATCAAAATATAACACTGCCAGAGAACGCATGGGATGGGGGGGAATATTATTGAGGTTGAAGGTAGAAAAAGAAAGTCCACATACCTCAAGGAAGCTATTCAAAGCCTTCTGGAAATACTTTCTAGGCACATCAGTGGGGGACACATTAAGCATGGTCTCTTGTAAACCCCTAGTTTGGAAACAAGAGGCTATATAACAATAGTGGCTAGTATCTTCCATGGTGTAAACACCAAGACCGCCTTCTTTCATCGGCAAGGTGGCAAAACAATGTTGGAGGGGTCCGAAGCCTGCGCCATCTCCTGTGACAATGTGTCTTAAAAATTGAAACAAACGCTGATCAAAAAGGGATTTAGCTTGAAGCAAAGATCTAAGCTAAATATAATCTGGACACCCCAGAACAGCTGCGCAACAGTAGAAGCTCGCTTTGAGGATCTTGTAGTTTCTTCATAGTGTCCATTAGATAGATTGTTTTGTCCACTCTAGCCTGAACTATATCGTTGCATAACTGAAGATCTAAGCTAACTGGTCCACCCAACAGTTTGACCCCTCTAGATGGCCTACCGATGTCAACCGGAAACACATTACCGGCTAAAATCTTAGGGTCAACAATAGGCCAGAAAATCTCGGATTTCTTGATGTTTAGATGAAGCCCTCTACTGCCACCTTATGACTGAATGATGCTCAATGCCTTCGACACTTCCAACGTATCGCCGACCAATGTGTCATCATCCAAATACCACGCTTGTAGGTCAAGTTTGCATTGGGAAGAAATTATACATACAAGCGGATGTAAAGCGAGTGCAAATAATAAGGGACCTAAAGGGTTACCTTGCTGAATTGCCGAAGATAGAGTGAATTCGTTGTAGTAAAGTCTCGCGGGCTGAGCATAACAATGTCTTACTCGAGATGTTACTCGTCGTATGTATTTGAGTCGGGTAAAAAATTGTACATCCTCTTGTTGAGTAGATATATGATTGAATTGAGCCAAATGAAATAAGCAAGACATGCATATAATAAGTCATATACACATGAGCTAGACTCAAACGAGCCAGTTGAATTTGAAATAACAAATAAAAGAAGAAAAACCTCTAACAGCTTGTCCTACTTTATGTACTCCCTCTGTTTCAAAAAGATCATCCTCTATTCCATTTCCGTCAGTTTCAAAATTGTGTCCAGCTTCTGTTTATAGGCGTATTTTTTCAATGAACTCCCCATTATAGCCTTTAATTTTTTATATTCATAGATGCATATTAATGTGACATAATCTAAAATATTAAAGAAATTTGTACAATTAAGGAAACGAATATATCCTTCATTCCTTTTAAAAGACAATATATTTGGCTCCAAGAATTAAATTCCCTTAAGAGTTTATACTCCATAAATTCGATATCTTTTAATTTTCCTTTTTTATTTCCTATTTACAATCCTCTTAACAATTTTAGACAGTTTTATACCTGCATTTTTATTAACATAAAATAGGTAAATAATTAAGGGTAGTCAAGTAAATTATTTTGGTCTCCTTAATATTTTGACAAGCAGACTGTCTTTTTGAAATGAAGGGAGTAGTTTTTTTGATTTGGTAGAACAGTCTATTATTTTGGCATGCAAAACTTGATTAACACACTCTCTTAGAGAGGTTCAGTTGGTTAGGAATCTGACTCTCATGTGTGAAGATATAATCTCCATAGTCCATTCTAGAGTTTGGGATTTTATTAAAACCTTTTTTATATACCCAAAAAATAGCAAAAATGAAAACAAAAAATGATTAACACCCCCTTCTTAATTCAGTTTGCAAAACACCCTTTAAGGTTTTTCTACAAATGAATCAACCTTTTGACATCTAGAAATTTGTAAAGTGAGGGCACATGTGATGCATTGCATCCTTTATGAGTTTCAATAAGTTGAACCTAATTGGCCTTTCTAGTGTTTTCTCTAGTCAACAAGAAAAAAAGTTGATGAACGTACGCAGCACATCAAGGAGGAGGCAGATTTAAGGATTTAAAGAGAGTTTGGTATAATAATCAATCCAACTATTCATATATTAATGTGATTTGATAATTCGCATGGTGGATCCCAAATTATCGTCACTCAATCGCATAATCAGCTAATTCGTACCCCGAATTTTGGTTGGTTTGGTAAGGGAACATGGTGATGCAAGTTCACAAAAGTTAATTGACTTACGGGTGCAAACAAATACTACCGGCAGACAAAAATATGCTCCACTCACACGATACCGAATTTACGTGACTGACAATTTGATTCTTCTAATGATCTTCAACTGAAGAGGCTAGAGCGCATTCGGATACCAAAATTAAAAGTCAGAAATATTTTTTAATTCGCAGAAAATTAGATTTTTACAAACAAAAAATATTTTTCTGAAATTTCATAAGCAATTAATTTTTAGTTTTCGATTTCTAAAAGTCGAAATGTTATTTCTCGATGTGAATCCACACAAAAAATAAAGGCACGGAGGAGGAAGAAGAATGCAAAAATTGCATGTTTCCGGCAAAATGAATGGTTTTGTATGTGGACCGAGTCACCATCTCCTTATCGTCACTCTATCCGGAAAAACAAATTTATTAAACCATTGCATGTTTTATTTTGTTTCCAAGTGAAAGAAAACAAAAACAATGTTTTTGTATGTCACTATGTTTTACTAATTCAGTTGTCCATTTAAACAGATATATATATATATATATATACTATATGGAATAGCTCGACAATTGTCTTTATATATTATTATGTGATCAATAAAGCGCTTCTAAAGTTATCTTATTTGGATGAATGTAACAACTTGATTTAGAGGAAAAAACAAACATATACGAGACTGAAAGGTTAACGTGTGATCCACGGTGCTTGATGTTAACATTACTAATTATGAACATATTATGTCCATGTCCTTTCACTCCACCAATAGAAATCTTGAGTATGACATGAATTTTGCATACTGCTAATAGCGTTGCTCTATAAATCTCTAATTGGTGGAAATGGCATGAGTTCCGACCTGATGTTGCTCACACATATACATTTTAAATTTTTACTTCCCCCGACCAATAGTGTCCGCTAAGGGGTGTTTTCGGGGAGCAAAAATACTAAAATAGTCTTCCCTCAAAATAAAAATCAAAAAACAAAATCATATCCCGCGTTTCCATCTTCACTTCTTATTAATCTCTTTTAGGGTTAGGGCTTTGAAATCTAAATATTCCCCCACTCCCTTTGAAATTCTAAATTTTCCCCACTCCCTTTCAAATTCTCTTCTCCTTCTCTACCGCTCCTCACTTTGAAAATGATTTTTTTTTTTTACATTCGGAAGTGATGAAGATCATGCCGGAAGTGATGAAGACCATGCCGGAAGTGATGAAGACCATCTCGGAAATTAATTTTTTTTACATCGCCGGAAGTGATGAAGACCATGCCTGAATTGATGAAGACCATGCCGTAACTAAATGCCGGCATGCTCGATAGAAATCTATCAATGCCTATAGTCAAGTGGAAAAAAAAAATCATTTTCTGGATACTTTACATCATGTGCCGGCGAAGAAATTTAAGCAACATATTATGCCGTTAGCAGCACCGGCATGCTCGAGAACATCCTATCAATGCCGGCAGTGGACTGATCAAAACCAGAAAAAATTTCAAAACGGAATAGGTTTTGAATTTCAACAAATGTCGGCATGGTTTTTTCGGTTGAATACAATGCCGGCTTACCTTTCAAAATGGGGGATATTGGTCGCCGACATGGACGTAGTATGAATATAACGCCGGGAATGCTGCTGCCGGCATTGTATTCATACTACGTCCATGCCAGCACCGAGCCATTTCAGCTGCAACAATGGTGGATTCAAAGAAAAAAAATCAAATTTTCAACACATTTGCACCTTTACCTGAGTATCGGGAGTGCTTGTACAATCATCCTCCATTTTTACCAAAAAAAGTTCTCTTTCAATTTTCTTCCCTCCTTCTACTCTCGACTCACTCACCCAAATACAAATAAAAATACACACTAATCATTTATCAAATAATCTTATGAATTTACTAATTATAATTAAGCACTAAGCATGATTAGTGAGGGGTAGATTAGGTATTAGGTAAAATACTTAGATAAGGGGTGACCCTGATTTGATATTTAAATCTAGTTTTTGTCATTTTCCTCTATCCCCCAATTAGTTCAAGTATCCCCAATCGCGCGTTCATTAATAAGAACAAGTCTGTGAATATCAAGTAATGAATAGTGAATACCAAGTTCAATGTGAACGGTACCTAGCGAGTTTGTATGTAAATGGGCCGGGTTTCTTCAAACAATTGGCACATTTTAGGCCATGAAATTGTGGTGTCTATTCATGATCTTTTCTAAACCGAAACTTTGCATGCGTATTCTAACACCACCTTCTTGACATTTATATTGAAAACTTGTGTTCTTCAAATTCCTCGAATTTCTGACCTATTTGTCTGAGTAACACGATTCACAAGCTTATCTAAAAAAACTCTTGCAAATCCACCATTAAATAGATTGATATCCCTAAGTTAATCAGTGTTTCTCCCAGACAAACAAGTCACTGATAATGTAATTATGTTCAATGAAATCCTCCACTCTATGAAGATTTCTAAAACAAGAAGGGTTTATTAGCCCTAAAATTAAATCTTCTTGAAGCCTTTGATTGTGTTGAATGGCCATCTATAAAACGTGTTCTTCCATCTTTGGGGTTTAATGCTTTTTGGGTGCACATTATGCAACGCATTTCTACAACTTTTTTTTTATGTAACCTCCTAAATGGATATCTTGGGCTGGATCCAATACTTCTAGATAGATTAGACAAGGCAACCCCTTTTACCCATACTTAACCTGAATCTATATGGATTTTTTTTCTTCAAAATCCTAATAAAGCGATCTCCAAGAAAAAGATTTCTCAGATGAAAATTAATAATCATGAGTCCCACTGTTTCTCACCTCTTTTTCGCGGAGATAATTTTCTTTTCATTTACACTGATATGGGAAATTTAAAATTTTGGAAACCATTGGGCGAATGGTAAATCTTCAAAACCTGGAATCTACTTCATCCCCCAAAGTCACTGTGAGCATGATAAAATAATAACAATTTTTTAGAGGTCTCATAAATGACAAAAAATGATAGATATCTTGGCACACCCCTGTTTTTCTACTGAAATCAGATATTACCCCACTCAGCAAGGTTGGAAAATAAAACTTCTCTCTAAATATGGGCGAACAGTACTTATCCAATCAATCTTAAAGCTTATGTTAGGCCTATTCCTATGCATATGCAACAACAACAACAACAAAACAAAAAAAAAACAAAAAAAACGTTTGACATACCAGGTGGCATGGCGAACGAGTTGTGCCATAGGGGAAAACCATTGACCGACAGAGTTTCTATCTATCGTTATTATTGACAACGCTGGCGATATTATGAATATCGCTGGCGCTATCAAAGCCATCGCGAGATATAGATAATATCGCCAGCGATATTATGATTATCGATAAGTAGTTATTTTGTAACGGCTATTTCCCCCTGCTGGTTCCTATATATACGCCCTTGTACATCTTCAAGTTACTCACACCTACTTCTACATATATTTCACCAATTTCTCTATCTTTATTCTCAATTTTAAATTTCATAATCATCAATGGAGAGATCCAATGAAGACAAGAATGTTATTATGAATCGGTTTCGATTACAACAAGAAATGCATCAGAGGAAGTTGCAAGAACTTGACGATAAGGAAGCTGAAGATAATAAACTAATCGACACTTTGATGCTCGTACATACATGCCAAATACCTAGAGTTTCAGAGCCACAAGAAGTATTCTCAAGAAGATATATGTATCGATGGAAGGAATTTTACCACCATAAGCTGATGCACGATTATTTTCTTCCCAATTGTGTGTACCCTGATCAAGATTTTCAACGTCGATTCCACGTGCCTCGTCATCTGGTGAAAAAGATTATTGAAGAGCTTTATCGAGTAGAACCTCAGTTTAATTATCAATTTGATGAATTGAATATTAGAGGTCATAGTCCTGAACAAAAAGTTACTTCGGCTTTAAGGATTCTCGAACTCGCAAGCGTTGTTATCTCAAGCTTGTTTGTCAAGTTTAGTTGATCAAAACTATAATCTTGATTATGTCTCGGATTAGGATAAAATGCGTAGTTGAGCTTTAGACTTCACGGCGTTCATCGATTGAAGACGAAGATCTACCAAGGAGAGCTTGGAGGAACTTCATCAACAAAAGGTATGTGGATACTAAAACTTATCTATCACTTAGAAGCCTATTCTATTCTATCTCCTAATGAGACTAAGTCGTATAGCTATATAGACTTTTACATTATACACATTTGATATTTCGAGCTGAGCTTATCTCGCTTATCTATTTCTCGAAATATATGTTGTAATCTTTTTTCTGTAACTATGTTCATCATTATTCTTGACGAGTTTAGTTGGAAACAATTTATTTGTTTGAAACTAAATATTAAGTCAAAAGATGATCATGTGGAAATTTCCTTGAAACATCTTACATGATTTGTGTGAGACAATCATTTGATGTCGACTTGGAAAGTTTCGTATTGATCATTCGATCACTTGAAAATTACTTGAAGCTAATAGATTGTGTGAGACAGCTATTGTCGTCTTGTAAGGATGTTTCAATAATTGAAATGGGAGTTTAGAAAAAATAACCATTTCTGGATACAACACGATATGCATACCTAGTATGCGAATTGTTTCGTAGTGATTCAGGTCCAGGAACCTTGTTTGCGTACCCAGTATGCAAACGGTTTTAACTGTTAAGGTCCGGGAACCTTGTTTGCGTACCTAGTATGCGAACGGTTCTACCTGAGTTGGGCCCGGGACGGCTGGTCGCGTACCTGGTATGCGAACGGCTGGATAGGCCAAGGTCCGGAGCTGTTGTTCGCATACCTGGTTGGTGAACACAGTGGTTCAAGTTCTAAAATCGGTTAAGTATGTTTTTCATACTCATGAACAAATATATTTATGAATTAATGAATGCAATCTTGGAAAATCGTGGCTTAATGTTCATGAATTGATTCTTATATTTGTACTTTGTACGATTACGAATCAATCAGATTTTGTTTCAATTTTTTCGAGTATATTTCTATGAGATAGTGAACAATTGAACGACTCTATGTGAAACACAATTAGATTCATTTGATTATCTTTCATGAATGATTGATCATCATATCTGATCTAGAAGTGTTAGATGAATGTGGTTAAGACAAAAGTGTTCATATGGCTAACTTTGGTAAACTGTTATTGAGCCAACTCAGTATACACATTTAGGTACGGTTACCCATATCTAAATGAAGGTATATTTCATTTGTGTGTAACAAGCTAAGACCATCTATCGGTGGAGATTAATTGCTTTATTTCTAAGCAAACTTAGCTTGAATCTTAAATCAGGATTTCATCTAACAATGAATATTGAATGCTTTGTTACTAAGCTATCTTAGCTTTGATTGTAAGCAACCCTGATTTGAAAGACTATATGAGGGAGAACTCTAGCAACTGGAAAACCTAATCCCGACACTTTCCTGTGTCCTAGTTGCGACTAGAGTCGATTCTCCTTTAACCTAGGTTTTTCCAGAACCGTATTAGGTTAACGACTTGAAAACTTTATTTGGGATTCGTGAAGCCAGATCCAACTATTTTCTCTGTAGTTGCGTATTATGATCTTACTTGTTCTATCTATTGAGTACTATCTTCTCTAAGATTTGCTCGAGATTTATCTCCGATAGGTAAGATATAAAAAGTAATCACAAATTTCTTCGTCTCAGACTTTGTGGTTCCACGGTAACTTCTTCTACTACCATATAGTTAAGTTATTGTGAGGTGACTAATATTTCTAGGATGCTTTTCAGGAGTATAAGACCGGATTATTAGTTGGTTCCTGTTCACCTTGATGTATCAAAAGATGGTACAAAACTTCGTAGGTATTTCTGTGGGAGACAAATTTATCTATCAGAATAGACTTATCTGTGGGAGACAAATTTGTTTATAAGTCTTCGACTTTCGGTAGTAGCAACTCTTAGTTGTGGGTGAGATCAGCTAAGGGAATCAAGTGCGCAGAATCCGGCGTGTTTCTAGTGGCGTAAGGAACGCAACTGTACCTTAATCGGTGTGAGACTTGGTTAGGGCTCAACTACATTCCAGTCCGAAGTTAACTTGTAGTAGGCTAGTGTCTGTAGCGGCTTAATACAGTGTGGTGTTCAATATGGACTAGGTCCCGGGGTATTTATGCATTTGCGGTTTCCTCGTTAACAAAATTTATGGTGTCTGTGTTATTTCTTTTCCGCATTATATCTGTTTATATCATTGAAATATCACAGGTTGTGCGTAGTTCAATCAATTAGTAAATCCGACCTTTGTTTGATGGATATAAATTGATTGACACTTGGGCATTGGTCTTTGGTACCGTCCAAGTATTTCTCATATCAATCAGGCTCATAGATTTCTATCTGTTTGATTTGCTAATTGATTTGAGAAAAATAGATATAACTCTTTGATATCTTTCTTGGTTGAGCTCGCTTTATAAGATGGTGCTCTCGGAATAATATTAGAATTAGTCTATACAGATTACCGAATGAATTATTGGGTGTGGTTGGTATACCCCCGTCTTTTCAGTTTGGATCAACAAAACCTGAAGGTTTTACACCATGTATACTTCCTCTACCAAATCACCATGTAGGAATGCATTACTCACGTCTAGTTGAGAGATAAACCAGTTGAAGTTGACATCTAAAGCAAGAATAATTCTGACAGTTGTGGGTTTAGCAACATGAATAAATGTCTAAGAGTAATCCAACCCTTATTGTTGATAAAATCCCTTAGCTACAAGCCTTGACTTATACTTATCAACAGACCCATCTGGATTTTGGTTAATCCTGAAAATCCATTTATAACCAACTACATTTTGTGAAAGATGAGGTTGAACTTTGGAACAATGCCTGCAGTTTGTAAGGCATCGTACTCTTCAACCAAATAATGTCTCCATTTTGGATATTTCTTAGCCTGACCGACACTAGTTGGAGCCTGTAGTTGTTGAAGAGCCTGGAGAGATGTGGATAAGGAGTGCATTGTAGAATACACTTTTGGTTTGATAATACCTACTTTAGCTCTTTTAGTCATTGGATGTAAAATTTTGAGTGTCAGATACAACTATAATTGTAGAATCACCAGAAATGATCATATCGGTATAAAGAGGAACATGAAGTAAACCAGTAGCAAGGGAATAACAACTAGAATCATAAGAAACAATAGAAAATATGGGTGTCTTTCTGATAAAAAATACCGATTCTTGAAATACTACATGTCTAGAAACATAAATTCTTCCAGAAGCTATATCCAGAACATATAACCTTTGTGAGCATTGTTGTAACCAATCAAAATGCAAGAAGTACTTCTAGGATCCAGTGTATGAGAAGAATAAGGTCTTAACCATGGAAAGCACAAACAACCAAAAGATCTTAATAAGTAATAATCTGGAACTCTATGAAATGTAATTCATATGGCGACTTGGAGTTTAATGATCTCGTTGGGTATCTGTTGACAGTTTAATTAGCAGTCGTAAAAGCCTCTACCCAATAAGAAGCTGAAATACGTGACTGAAGAAGATAATTCACTACATCAAATTATTTTGTTGCTGAATGGTGTTGCAACAACATCCAACTGTTGAGAAATACCATGTTGTAGTTTTTCGCAACAACTTTAGGCCTATTGCGAAGTCCAGTCAGCAACGTTTTTTCGCAACTGAACGAGCTATTGCGAAAACAGAATTTAGCAACAGAAACCACCTGTTGCGAATTTCATATTTTGTTGCTAATTTCAGTCAAGTATTAGTCGACTTGATTTTGACCAAAGTTTAGCAACACACGATAGTAGTTGCTAATTATTTTGCAACTGGAAAAAAATGGTCAAGTCTTCGTTGACCAAGTCAAAATCGATTTCCCCCCAAATATTTCCCTACAATTATCCTGATTCATCCATTTCTTATGATTCAATCTAATATTCCGCTCAGGTGTATGCAGGCATAACATTTCATATAGAAATCAGCTAGAAATGAAAAAAAATCATTGTACAAAAATTCACCACCACCATCTGTCGTGATAACTACTATTTTTGACTGCAATTGATTTTAAAATTTAAAAGATTTTCTTAAAATCATATTTCTGTAATCATCGACTATACTGGCATAATATTTGTATCTAGAAGTGGATATTACAGGACAAGGACCCCATGGATCAAGATGTAAGAGATCTAATGGCTTAGAACTACAATGACTAGACAAAGTAAAAGAAAATTTAAGACTTCTGCCTAGTTGACAATCACTACAAAAGATTGGAGTTTTTATTACATTGGGTAGTTGTAAAAAACCTACAAACAAGTTTCATAGTTTGAAAAGATGGATGAGCCAATCACTTGTGCCAAACATCTGAAAAGATTGTTGTGGTGACACCAGATAGCAGTGTTGGTGGATAAATGGTGAATAAAGTGAAGTGGATATAAACCAATGTGGTGCGGGCCTTATAAAAGTGTCTTCCCAGTGTGCAAGTCCTTTACAGCAAAACCAGAAGAGTAAAAAGTTATTGAACAATGGTTTTCTGAAGTAAACTTGTGCACTGGAAGTAAGTTTTGAGAAACCTTAGAAACTAGAAGTATGTTTGCAAGGTTAAAGTGTGATTTAGTGTGGATTTTAAAGGAAAACCAGTATGAGTGAGAATCATACCTTCACCATTGGCATCCTAAATTTCTTCAATCCCCTCATAAGAATATGCAACTTGTATCTCAGATTCATCAGCCGTAATGTGATTATTGGCACCAGTATCAACAGATATAGCAAGGATTTTCTCCCATTAAGAAGGAGATGATTGACCAATACCAGAACCTATGCCATACAATAAAGTATTAGAAGAATCTCTACATACTGAAAATTAGGCATACGACCACCTCATATGTCAAAAGAAGTAGTATAACTACCAGATTTACCATCATTACCACGTCCATAAGATCTTGAATTTTGTAGTTGAGCAGCAAAAGCTCTATTTGATGATTCAATTAGCATATCTTATTGTTTCTATCACTAATAACAAATTCTTCACTAAGAAGGTTTTAATGAAGTTCAATACAAGTAACAGGTAGATTACAATGACGCATTGAAGCGACAAAGGAGTATAATCTGAGTTAAGAGCGGCTAAAGTAACAACTACAAGTTATTTATTAGAAATGATATCACCGGCGGTAGCAAGCTGACCAGAGAGTGATTTGATCTTATTAATCAATGCACGAATTGATTTATCACCTTGTTTGAGTGCTAAAAGCTTAGTTCAGGGTTGAATAGTGTGAGTTGATGAAGATCTTGCAAACCTTTCTGACTCGGTGATTGTAGATCCAGGGAAATAAACAATCACTGAGTTAGAAATTATTGAATGAAGCCACATCCTAATGGTTGCATCTTCATCTAACCAATCTTTAAACAAAAGATTCTGTACTCCGTTGATTTCATTGCGAGGATTTGTGTATTGAACAGGACATGGATGAGATCCATCAAGAAACTTCATTATTTGTCAAAAAACAGGAAGAACAAGATTCTTCCAAGTGAGAAAGTTATTTTCAGTTAATTTAAAATAAACGAAATTGTTTAACTGATTAAGAATATTTTTTGTAATGAAATTGGAAGTTGGATTTTCCATTGAAGACGAGGGGAATTCAGGAATCATAAACAAATAAAGGAATCGGCAGAAGAATTAGGATCGAGAAACCTGAGAAAGAGAATCTTTTTCGGTACGATACCATAATAGACTTGACCGAAATGGAATTCATTAATGGAAAAAGATCGAATTACAGTAGTAAATTAGGTTCTGTCTTAGACAATTACATAAATAAATAAGATAAAAACATTTATATCTAATCAAAAGTGAGGCGGTGAAACCAATCCTACATTTGTACAGACAACCGATACAATAGCTACACCGGTACTACATTACAGCCGATCAAGACAGTGACATATGGTGTAAAGAGAGTGTAACGGTGATTAACTGTTATTAACTAATACTCCCTCCGTTTCTGGAAAAGAGATACTTTCACTTTTTCACATTATATAAGGAGTTCTAAAATGAAAAAGTGAAAATATCTATTTTTCCAAAAACAGAAGGAGTGTCTAATTTTGTTCCAGAGAGTATAAGCATATAAGGCGTTACCATGATGCCCCATACATATACAGAATGATCTTCATAATTGTGTCACTTGGTAAAATATGGTAACAGAGGCATCTTTAGGTATATAAGGAGTTCTAATTTGTTTCCTAGTTTATTTACATACATGAATACAAAATTTTCACATTATCCTCTACGAAATTTGACTTCATCTACGTATAGGGAGAAAATGTCGAACCAACCTGCGGTTATCGGTTAATATCTCTTGCAGGCGGTGGCATCACATTTGCCAGAGGAGTCGTCAGGGGTGTGGGAAGCGGTGATGCTCGACAAATGGGACAAGTAGGATGTTGCAGCAACCACGGATCGACACACTTCTGATGGAAAAGATGCCCACAATCTGGAAGCAACCGAGTTATGTCACTGCTGATATAATCAGACAAACAAATTGAACAACACGAGCCGTCAGCAATGGTACTCTGCTTTGTTTGGAGTTTAGCTTCTGAATATAGGAATTTTGGGTAGCTCTCAAGGGTCGCTTCATCTAGACCTGCTTCAATATCACCTGCGGGATGATTATGATTATCATCATCATCACTTGTGCCGTTGTTTTGTCGAGGCGGGTTGCGGGTGCAGTAAAATGAAAAAACGACACTGGCAACAATAAGCATGATTATTCCTGATGCTATCCCAATGAAATATTTGTATCCGTTGACATTATCACCGAGAGGATATCGATCGGGATTAGAGTTTGCGCCATTCATAATTGAATCGAAAGCTTAGAGAGGTTTAGGGGGATAATAGAAGAAAAATCTAATGCACTCAAAATTAATTTTATACCTTGCCAGAGAGAAAGAAAACAAATAATTTGACTTGGGAAACAAGAATGGAAGAGCGATAATTTAATATCTTGAGCATGATTTGATCATGGCAGAGCTCATCGTTTGAAGAAATTATGAGGAAACCGGAAGTATATAGATATTATTCAAACGAAACAGTAGTTGACCCTTGCCACAAAACATTATAGAATAATAATTGGCTGGACAGGCAGAGATAAGTATGTTAGACTTGGCCGCCTCTTACCATTTTTCAATATGTTTAATTCAAGATTCAATTCCATAACAGTAGACTTTGAGAATATAGATTTATTTTTATTTTTTTGATCGATAAGAAGAAAAAAAAACCATATTCATTAGAATATAAATTTTATCCAGGTGAATCATTTTCGCGAAACTTGCACTGGCGGAGTGTTAAATCATTCAGCGCTCCAGATATCACTTAGGGTCCGGTTGGCATGGGCGTAATAGAGGGAGGTAGTGTAGTCAACGATGTGGTCAAGGGATGAGTTTTTTTGTGTTAATAGCAACTACGCGGTGGTTCCTATTACCTCCATTAGGCGACTTTGAATGTTCCCCTCTCAACCTCTGCATTGAATGTCGCCCTCTATTGCACACATAAACTAATCCTTTGACCAAATTGACTCCAAAGATTTTGATGATAAATATCAATTTTCGTTTGATTTCATATTTCTCAACTGATCTTTGTGGTTTTGTCTTTTACTTTTGAACGCAAACCGGGAAGTGTAATTTTTTTTTTAACCATGAAAGAAATCAACAGATCTATCAGTAGGGAATGTTGATTTTCACTCTAGAAAATCGATTTGAAATGTAAAATTTTCTTAGAAACAATCAACAGCAAATCATTTGTCGTTCTCAAATCGATTTAAGGAAAACCCAATTGTTTAAATTTGTGAATTAAATTTGACTTCTACTTCGATTTTTATGACCGAGAAAGTTTAAGAAACCCTTGTTCATTTTAAATTGAGTAATTACAAGATCTTGATTCTGATCAATAACATAGGGGCATTTGCCCCTTTGAAAACTCAATTTTATCTCATGTTGTTTCACAGATGCAAAAATCTCATAAACTTGAATGCATCATTCCGATTTCTTGTTCTACAAAGAATTGCATGTAAAGTATCGTTTTATTTTGAGAATTGCTTTCTGGATTTGAAGGAGATGATTATCATGAAGTAATTGTTGTTGTTGAAGAGAAACAGTTAATCATGTTCTTAGTATCATGATCTCATCAACGGCATGAACCATTAAATTAGATATGTGTGACGTCTAAAGGAAAACCAGAGAAACAGGAATATCGGGCTAAAACTAGTAATGCAACACCCGGTCAAATTAATGTACTTATTTTAATAGGCGAATTAATATACTATTTAGTGTTTTTTTTTTCGAAAACGAGGAAGACCCTCTGATAATTTATATTATAGAATTATGAGACTCAGAAGTTTGAGAATCATTAACAGTTACAAGGTTGATACAGTTTGTAAAGTAAAGACTATGAAGGATTGCATTTAGACTATCTCCTTTCCACACTCTTTTAATTGCATTATTACGATTACAAAAAGTTGATATGTTTGGTGCTTTCCTAATATTAAACCTAGAAGCTAGAAAGAAAGCATTTACTTTGAAATTTATAAAAGTTTTTGTTGAAATCCCAAAATTTGTGCTGTTTTGGTATCTATGCTCCCTAGCTTCAGCATATCTTCCAATCAACATCTTTTGGGTTGGCTCCGAGTCACTTTGAAAAATAACATTGTGGCCGCTCCATTCAGTTGCCCACCGGAAGGCTGCTTCAGTTCCCTTTTCCTCTAATTGTTCTCTTGTAGTGCAATTTGTGTATGATCCTCTTGCCTCAACAGTTCTTCATGTGTAATCAATTAAAGTTAATCCAATGCCTGCAGTACTTGTGTGGAATTCAGCAGTAGCATTGATAAAGCAATAGTAATTCGAAGACTCATATAAGTTAGCTCATTGCCAGGTTCCCTGTCTAGAATTGTTAGAGCTTCATTATGCATTGGGTTGTAGTATAGAGACTGCATGATATTGTAATCAGGTCTGTTGACATATAAATAACTATTTATAAATCTTACAACTGTTTCGGCTGTTTTTGCACTGTTTTGCTGAATTTGTTGGAATGTTACTTCACACCTAGCCTTCCATATATGCCATATGATTATACTACACATTTCTGGCCATTCTAGTATACCATAATCCTTATTTAGAATATCAAACCATTTGTTTAGCCAATCATGAAAGTTATCACAGCTATCGAGAACATAGTCAATATCAAGATTTAAATGCATCCATACCTGAACAACGAAGTTGCATTTGAGAAATATATGTGTTAGTGATTCCTCACCCTCATTACAGAGTCTGCATTTGGTTTCGATGTTAGGGAGGATTCTGCTCCAGTCTATATTATCAATATCATTACTATTAATAGAGTTATAAGGAGACTTCACTGTAAACTTACCTGTTGAATTAAGATTTCAATGTGCCATATCGTCAACATCTTGCCTAGGTATAGTTATTTTCTTTATCTTTTCTACTGTTGTTTGATCAAAGCATAAGTTTAATTTATTCGCATCCCATTCTTTGTTTTCAGTGAGAAGATTACTTACCTTTACTATATTTGCAGTACTTGTTGCTGGTTTTGGCATGGGAACAGTGGTGTTTGGTATCCATTTGTCTTCCCAGACATCAATAAGTTTGCCGTTTCTTAACTCCCAATTGCAGTGATGTTTTATGTGAGCCACACCACTTAAGATTCCTTTCAGATCCAACTGTCTCCGGTGTTTGCTTTGTTTTTAACGTGAAGAATGTCTTTATTGGGGTAGTATTTTGCTTTTAAGATTTTCGCACACAAAGTATTTGGGTTTTCCTTTAGTCTCCAACCCATCTTGGCTATCATAGCCTGGTTAAAGTTCTCAATGTTTGGTAATCCTAATCCTCCTTCCTCTAATGATTTACAAAACGATTTCCATGCCTTTAGATAGATTCCCTTTTTTCCTTTTTTTGTTTTTTTTCCTTTCTCATCCTTTCCCCACCAGTAATCTCTTTGTAGTTTTGTTAGAGTTTTACAGATTTTTTTTGGTATTTTGAAACAATTCATTTGGTACACTGCTATTGATGAGGTTACGTTCTTTATCAAAACTGTTTTACCTGCACTATTGGTGAAGTTACCATTCCAACTCTGGAGTATGGTTCTCATCTTTTTAACTAGAGGTTCAAAACTTTTTACCTTAGATTTGTTCGTAAAGAGGGGTGACCCTAGATATCAGTCGTCTAATGGAATAGCTTTTACTCCTAGAGTTTGCATGACTTCATTCATTTTTCTAGGGTCAGTTTTAGGGATGAAGAACACCCCTGATTTGCTCAAGTTAATTAATTGACCCGAAGTGATTCCAAAATCTCTAAATAAAGCTACAAGGTTGTGACAAGATTGGATATCAGCATTACAAAATAGGAGGCAGTCATCTGCGAAGAGCAAATGACTCACCGAATGAGCATTTTTAGATATTTTTATACCTTTAATTAGACCTGAACTTTCAGCTTTTAAGATTGTTCTAGACAGAGATTCCATGCATATAAGGAATATATAGGGAGATAGAGGGTCTCCCTGTCGTATTCCCCTAGAAGGTTTGAAAAAGTCGGTAGGAGAACCATTTAATAAGACCTATAAAGTAGTACTAGAAATACATTGTAAGACTAAGCTACACCAATTCTCCGAGAACCCCATTATTTTCATTATTTCAATCAAGAAACTAGACATGTCAATTTTTAGTCCCATAAGGCCTTTCTTAGATTTAGAGTTTCTCATTTTGTGAATTATCTCGTGAGCTATAGTTATGTTGTCCGATATTTTCCTCCCCGATATAAAGACTGATTGGAAGGGACTAATAATTTTATCTAACATACCTTTCATTTTGTTAGCCATGATTTTAGAGATGATTTTGAAAGAAGTGTTGATTAGAGCTATGGGTCTGAATTCAGCTGCCACTGTGGGGTTTAAAGTTTTCGGGATTAGAGAAATGAATGAAGAATTCAGTTCTTTAGCCAAATGACCAGTTCTAAGGAAGTTCTGGATCATAGATACTAAGTCAGGACCAACAGTTTCCCAGTTTTGTTGAAAGAAGATCGCTGGGAAACCATCTGGTCCCGGACTTTTATCCGGATCCATAGCAAAAATCACATTTTTAATTTCAGTTAAGGAAGGTAAAGAACACAACATGTCATTATCAGTGTCATTTATGCAAACATGGATTTAGTCTATCATTTTAGTGTCAATGCTAGGGTTTACAGAAGTTTCAATGCTACTAAAATGATCTGTAATGCAGGAAGCAATGTCTTTTCTATTGTTTAACCATATTCCATTATTGTTTCTATTCTATTTCTTCTAAATCGTTGTTTGGCTTTACTGTGAAAATATTTAGTGTTCCTATCCCCTAATTTAAGGTTTCGATCTCTACTTTTATCTTTCCAGAATTTCTCCTTTATCACGTACCACTTGGTTAATTCATTATTTAGATTTGCTAGGTCTGTAGCTTTACAATGGTAAGACAATCTTTTATTAGTTTCTTCAAGTTTCTTTTTATTGATTTCAATGTTCGTTCTTATATGCCCAAACGTATTTTTGTTCCATAATCTAAGGGTATATTTCACATCTTTAAGTTTCTTAGTGAAAATGAAAGACGGAAACCCTCGCAATTGAGTGTCCCAGCATTCCTGAATTAGACCAAGGCACTGCTCATATTTCATTCATTCCCCAAAATACTTGAAGGGAGTAGCTCAATTGTTCCAAGTATTCGGTGTGTTTAAGGAGATGGGAACATGGTCAGAAGAAAGAGGACCAAGATGCTTAATGCTAGAGTTCGAGAATATGATATTCTATTTGTTGTTAACTAAGCCATGATCAAGACGTTGTTCTACAAAGTTTGTTCTGTGTCTCCTATTATTCCAAGTATAGGTATATCCCGTAAATCCTAAGTCCGTCAGTCCACAATTATTACTAACATTTTTAAATATGTCTGCCTCCCTTTGATTAAAGGGATATTTGCTTTTCTTTTCGTCTTTATGAAGAACTACATTACAGTCGCCAATGACAATCCATGGTATATTGACTGTATTGGCCAAGGTTTCAAATTAGTAGTGTATGGGCTCCCATAAAAGCAAGTCAAGAGCCAAGAACTATTATTGTTATTGTTGTTAATGCTAGACTGCACAATCACGTTAATATGGTTCTGACTATGGTCTAAAATTGTTAAATGCATGTTATTTTTCCAGAGTAAACATAGACCACCTGCAGTACCTCTAGGAGGTACAAGCCAATAGTTAAAAACATTAATTTTTTCTCATTATGATTTGCATTTCTTTGTTTGTTGTTTGGTCTCGGATAGGAATAGAATATCTGGATTGTTTTTGTCTAGCAAGTCTTTTAGACTATTAGTAGTTTCAATATTCCCTAGTCCTTGACAATTCCCAAGTCTTTTAGGCTATTAGTATTTAGTTCTACACTTCCCTGTGTTGTATCTATTTTTATATTCAAAATTTATGAAAAACATAGGTAACCAAGGTTAGATCCGTAGCCTATAATAAGGGGAGGAATGGTAACTATAGCTTCATGGAATTAATTGAAAAAAATAACCAATGTGCTGCACAACTTGTGTAAATATTGTGTTTCAAATTTCTAACAAGAATTACTATAATTGTCAAGTACACTAAAAAGGGTTTTCCCTATTTCCTATCCCCACTTTTCCTAATTCTCATCCACATAAATTCCCATCCCCATTAATCATATGTACCACCCATATAAACTTTTACGTATCCTAAATCCCATCTTTCGACTTTTTATTTACACCCAACGGTAAAATCACTTAACAACTTAACAAAAAACAAAAAAAAAAACTAATTTACTTATAACTTCTTCTCTATCTCCACCACCGACCATTACATTTTCTTCCCAGCTCCACAATCCACCACCACCTCCTTCAATCACCTCTTGTTTTATTTTAGCAAAATCAAAATTAAAATCAAAACAATAATAATTGAGATTTCTACGTGAACCACTGCATCCTTACCATTAAGAACCTACAAGAAGGAAATGTACTCCGGAGCTGTTGAGCGGCTTATGTAGTCATGGACTGACTTGATGGATTGCACCCATTTGGATCTTCCTAGGAGACCACAATAAGCTGTTCAGATATTAATTTATCATGCCTATCAACTTGTAAATCCTATAAGCATCATGCATAAGCTTAAGTATTGATCAGTTGAGAACGAACAATTTGTAATCTCAAGAAATTCAATGCAAAAAATTTTGAAATCTTGAGTCGACGACCTTATACGAATGTATACATAATGGAATCTTGATTTTGGTTTTTTGGACGTTTGATTTATTTAAGATTTAGATATTTTTCTAGATTTTCATAATGAAATTTTCATCATGATGATTTACCGATTAATCACCCATTAGTCCGTATACACCTTGAGGCTTGAGGAATTAATTGAAGACAAAAAGTATAAGTTTATATTATAATAACTAGGTGTTGCGCACGGGCCTAAATAATTTGTAGAGAGTTTTTAGCGATTAAAAATTTGAGCAATAAAAATATTCAATTACTAAAAATGGTAAAATATTAAAAGTAATCCATTAATAAAATTAAAAATAGAGAATAATAAAACGTGGAAATTTCTGAGGAACCCATGTTTGGTTCCTCTCTCTTTTAGAAACCCATCAATAAGATAGTATATATCTGCAGCCCAAAATACAAGATGTACGGTTGAGATCACTAATTTTAGATTCTATTTAGGTTTCCATAATTTACATGAGACTAAATTAACCTTTACAATTTACGGCTTATTAAAAAAAAGTAGTTGAACTATTTTCACTTATAATCGGTCAACCAAGTAGTCATGGGCTTATTTGTGGGCGTTTTTTGTGCGCGGTAGTTTCTCCTCTTATCTTTTATTTATGAAACTTTTATCACAACTGTAAAAATAGGTTAAACTTTCTCATCGCTCAGTTAGCCAGTAGTTCGACTGTTTTTTTTGTTGTTGCATATTTTCCAAAAAAAAATTGTAAAACCATTTAAAAATAATAAAATTTAACATGAACAAAATTTATAGATGTCGCTAATATCGTGTACAATAAACACTTTCAATTGATATAATGATTATGCAACACAATAGAGCAAATAATATGCTCCTTTTTGTTCTACAACAAATGTTATGGTTTCCATGGGATCCGTGATCACCAAATTTAGTAGCGATAACTGTAGTAACCTGTTGGGCGACAAGCCCGGGTATATAGCCTTAGATGTTCTGGGCCGCACACGCGCTACACTGATGTATTCAACGAGTATATAGCCCTGGCCGACAGGCCCGGGTAATCTTCGAAAATTTCATCGTGATGGGGATAGATCATTGCAGATGCTGGGCGGAATGTTGGGCGACGAACAGTCGGGACACATTGAAGCTGAAGAGTACCGAGATGCGGATGCTGAGGTGGGCATGCGTACATACGAGGCATGACCGTATCAGGAATGAGTACGTACGTAAGAAACTTATGGTAGCGCCAATCAAGAAGATGCTCGCCTAGCATCGGCTGCGCTGGTTTGGGCATCTCCAGCGAAGACCGCCTGATGCTCCAGTGTGAGTAGGTCACATTAGGCGCGCTGAAGGAAGGATGAAACGCAGAGGCCGACCGAAGCTAACTTGGGATGAGTGCGTAAAGAAAGACATGAGCAACCGAAATCTTTCACCAGAGCAGGCGTTGGACAGACAAACATGGAAGGCGGCGATACGCGTGGAAGAATTAGGTTTCAGGTACGAAGACTAACAAACCCCTTTTCTTTATTTCTCATCAATTTCTTTGCCACTCAATCAGCGAACACGTAAAGGCAACCATGCAGATTGTGAAGGGGGGGAATCCCCCTGTAGCGCTGCAGTTGGCAGGATTGTGAAGGGGAAACACCCCGTAGCTTCTGCAACAGGGACATGGTGTAAGCATATCCGCATTAATGGTCGAGAATTCGTAATCCCATAAACACGGTGATTACTTCCCATCTTGTCCAAAAAAAAAAAAATCGCGGCGCGGGTAGCGTCAAGTATTTGCTTGTTGTAGTGCAAGTTGTGCAAGGCTCTGACAGGCCGGCATAAAAACTATGTTATAAGACCAACAACGAAGTTCCTTTAAGCAATTAAGATCGGATCGAAAGAAATCCAAACTGTTAGAACCGTTAACAAAATGATTAAGCAACAAAATAAACAACATGTACATATCCAAATGCAGGCTAATAACAAACAAAAAATTGTAAGATTCCATATCAACATCGAAAAACCATGTGAGACTCTTCAAACCAATTAAGGCTTAAGCAGATAATCAAAGAGAAAGTGGTGCAAGGGTATATGAAGGATTGTCATAGAAGTACTAAATCGATAATCTTTAAGTTGGCCTCAACTCCAACTTCTTATTCAGGAAATCCATCAAGCACAACCAAGGTAAAAACGTAAAAACCCCTGATAACTATGTCTATAAAATAACCAAAACCCTATACAATATACATACTTCCACTACACTCTCTCTTAAGTAGAAACACAATCACAAAATCCCTTGAAGCAAATTGAAGTTTGACTTGATTTTACCTGCTTGATCTGACTCAAAATCTCTCTGAACGACTTATTACTCCCTCTGTTTTTGGAAAAGAGATACTTTCACTTTTTCAATTTGGCCAAATTAAAAAAGTGAAAGTATCTCTTTTCCAGAAACAGAAGGAGTATTTATTATGCACCAAGAGATATGGCTTGATATGGTCGTTTTTCATCGATAGGGAGACAAACTGTAACCTGCTCCATGATGAATTGCCTACTGGCAATCAATCCAATCAATATATGTCAAAAAAACAAAAAGATTAATCTATCGAGGACCCATGATCCGAAATTTATCAACAATCAACCAACCATTCATCTGACCTGATAAACTTGTTTTTTCCTGTAAAAAACAAATAGAAAACAGAATCATAAACCCCAAAAGAGATTGATAGCCTGAGTTTTTTGCCAAAAAAATAAATTAAAATAAATAAATATTGTGCCAAAGCTCATGGATTAACTGAATAATTATTATCGTTAATAGTAAAACAAAACCTTAACATTACCTTGGTTAATAGTAGATATAAGATGTCGTTTATTTGTAAAAAAAAAATTACTGCATATGTTTATACACATCTATCAATTGTAACGTTATGTTTATACGCATACATCGATTGTAATGTGCTTGATCTCTAGATATAGATGGCGTAGGATTGAAGATAGATGATTGAGATACAGAGATCAGTAAACCATCGGTGATTAGGGTTTAGTCCGTAGTAGCCGACAATGGTGATTAGTGTTTGATAGATGATTGAGACGCAGGTCTTTTTTTTTAAGGTTTGAACTTTGAAGCTCGGTGGACTAAATATTCTATCTACATACTAAAAATAAGCTCGGTGGTGTTATTAGACTAAATATTGGTGGTGTGAAAAACAGAAGGTTCTTATTGGTCAAAATATTTTCCGGTGGGGCCAGAAGCTCTAGAAACAGAGCTTGATTCAGCTTTTAACCACAGCAAAGGAAATTCACCTGAAATCATATTATTATTGTTAATTGAACAAAGGTTTAATTTAGGGTTTGTAATTTGATTGTTCTTTTAATGGTTTTGTTTGATGGGATATTAGGGAAGAAGAAGACAAATGAAAAAGTTAAGAGTGATGGTCATACTTAATTTGACTTTTGTAGGTGATAAATTGGAAAAATCAAAATTAAAAAGTAAATTGATTTTAAAAATTTTGAAGGTGTTGGGAAATAGGAAAAGTGGAGATGGAAAATAGGAAAAACACTAAAAAGAGATGGCATTATTAAGAATAAAATGTACAATTCACATAAATCGGCGAGTTAACTTCTAGTGGGATTTCCACCATGATACAGATAGGCTTTCACGTTAAAACACGTCTAATTATTCCTAAATATTTGGATCAGACTAACCACTTTCACGCGTCCAAAATATAAGACTCCTACCAGCTCCTAATTATTAGGATTAATTCCTAACTCTTCTAAG
Source organism: Papaver atlanticum (assembly GCA_023531105.1). Classification (NCBI taxonomy): domain Eukaryota; kingdom Viridiplantae; phylum Streptophyta; class Magnoliopsida; order Ranunculales; family Papaveraceae; genus Papaver; species Papaver atlanticum. Next base: position 391,142 of record JAJJMB010007553.1, read on the forward strand.
ACCAAATCAAATTTAAATAACAACTTGACTAATTTAAATTCCAACATACCAACTCCAGAATTATTATACCTTCTTCCCACTTTTGTTGCAATAATCTCTTCAACTCTGATTTTCTTCTCAGATTCTTGGAAAAATATATGAGAGGAAATATCATAATGCTCCTGCAAACAGTTTAAGGATGTTTTTGTATGTTCTTCCACCGAATTCCCATATAAAGCCAGTTTCCAATATACAATCCATTTGTTTCATATTGTTGCCCTGGCTGATGATTTAAAGAAAAAAATATATATATATCAACACTTGAACGAACAAGAAACATAACAACTAAAAATAAGTCGAAAACAAAGTGTAATTTGATTTAAAGAAAAAAAAAAGAAACACAAAGACTATAATTCGAAACAAAGTGTCAGATGTACCTCTTTATTCTTCTTCTTCCACAGCCTATTAATCCCAAAGGCAGCAAATTGAAGAGAGATCAGTGAGAAGAAACACTGTAGAGATTTGATGGTGGTGCATATTTTGGATGGGATGAGTAATGTTGTTATATAGAGAATTATGAAGAGGTGATACGAACATCATTCGCATGACTTACCTATAAACAAACAAAAGACAGATCATGCAAATAGATGACCGGGGTGGTACAATTTTACCACGGTCAGGTGCATTTTTACAGCTCCATGAGAGACAGAAACTCCAGTTTCACCGCACGCTGCACTGGTCTATCACATACAAAAAAGAAAAAGAAAAAAATACCGATCAAAAATAAATAAATTACATCCCCGTTCCTCAAAGGTTGATGCAATCCAGGCAATCTGTTCAATTAATGTAGTAAAACGATGTAAAAAATAAGTATGGAGATGCAGGGTATCGAACCCCGTACCTCTCGCATGCAAAGCGAGCGCTCTACCATGTGAGCTACATCCCCGATTGTGGTCCAACACAGCATAAATAACATAAAAACTTTGTAAGTCCCAAACAGAAATGAAGACGTTATACACTTGGCCAGCTTCTTCGCCCCTGGCCTCAAGCTGTTTAGCCGTAATGTGCTGTCTGCTTTGGCATCAGAATTATTTGTTCCAAACTGAAAACCAATATTGCATTCATTAGCAAGCGGATCTGCTGATTTGGGAATTTTCATGGATTCAACAAAGCCGAATGATGAGAAAGACGTATGTCCACACAAGAAAAAACAACCAAATCAAATTTTCACATAAACCTCCTTTTGATAAAGGCTTTCTTTCTTGTATTCACTTGTAAATGTGCTCAAAAATAGAGAAGCCTCTCCATTACAATTTTCGAAGCACATCTAGAATCGAATACAAAAAGATGCCTGACTGAAAGTCTTTACCCCTGGCCGCCTAGTTTACTCTTTCTTCTGTTTGAGTCCTTTACCAACACCTCTAGTATTTATTGAGACTTGAGAGGCAATATTGCTCTATGTCCTTGTGAACGGCAGAGGGTAAAAGAGAAGTTTTAAAAGTCTTAGGTTTAGTTTGGTATTGCTGTAGCTTTTATCAAAGCACTTTTCTGATGTGCGTTGCTGTGCCGTGCTGTGAGAAAAAAATAGTTTGACGTTTGGTAAAATATTAATTAAAGTTAAAGCTGATTAAAAAAACAATCAAAATGTGTTCGGTAAAAATATCAGATTCAACCATTGTTGTTGTGGCAAATGACAAAAACAGACGTAACTCTGAAAATAGTTTTATTCAATTTTATTGGATTTAAAAATAATTAAATTTTTTACTATTAAATATTAAATTTACTGATTGTTACTATTATTATGATTGTTAAAAAGATTTATTTTACTTAACTACTCTTTAGTATATATATACAAAAACTCAAACTAAATTAAGTAATTATTTAATATTTGTTTTTATTTTTATTTTTGACAAATTAAATGAAATGGTATCATAAAATAGTTTGAAAATAAAATATAATAATATTCAAAGAATAAAACATAAGCAATAAAAAATTGATCCTATAGATATTTAAGGATAAGTTTTGTCATTTACAAAATAAAATAGGGACAAAAAGGATAAATCAAGCATTAAATTTTGGTGGGACCAAAGCTTATGCTTTTGTAGCTTTTAAAAGCTCCTCCTCCCCAGCTTTTGAAAATTGAGGAATTTGGGAAGTGTTTTTAGTAAAAAGCGCTTCGTTTTTTTTTTTTTTTACCAAACACCAATTTCAAAAATTATTGACATATATAGGTTTTGAAAGTGCTTTTGGAAAAATAAAAGCATTACCAAACCCATCCTTAATTATCATCTTGGTCATACCACTTCCCCAAAAATGTTACTAGCCCTTACCACTGGATCGACTACATATTCACGCGGAGTTTTATTTTTCTTGTTTTTTTCGGTGCAATAGAATATATTTATTGATTAACTAGCTCTATGAGAGCAAGATCCAAACACAATTGAGGCTCTATAACACTAGGTGGCTTAGCTAGCTTGTCTACCGCTTCATTACAGACTCTAAGAATAAAATTGCACTTCCACTCAAGATCCCTATTTAAAAGATTCAAAACATTTAAAAGAAAATTTCATTCTCCCAAGCAATGGACAATTCTGAATTGTTAATATGTTGCGCAATACTTTGGAGGTCGGTCTCAATGATTATAAGTGTTAACTGCAAATCTTTACTCCATTTTGCTGCTTTCAGAAAGACTGCACATTCTTCTTTCTCTGAGTCTCCTATCCCTGTTATGCATCTGGTGCTAGTTCCTTTCCACGTACCTGTAGAATCTAGAAGAATTAGTCGTATACCAGTATGAGCATTACTAGAGAGAAAAGAAGCATTACAGTTTATAGTATAGTAAAGGGCGGGTGGTGGTTTCCAAGTAGGATCTCAAATTGCAAAGACTACAATATTGATGTTTACACAATCTTTGTTAGATATTCCTACAGAAAAGAAATAAGAAGCAAAACTAATAGATTTGTTGGTTGTAATCTTTGGTTCTAGTGTTTTGTTTTAAAAAACACAGTTACACCTAGTCTTACAAATACTCCAAGGCACAACCATAACAGCTCGTTTGGTTGGGAGAATTGGAAACCTAATAATTCAATTATAGGGTAATCCAATTCTTGGAATTCAATTCAAATCCTAAAAATTCATGTTCGGTTGAGTTAATTCAATTATATTTGTTTTTATCCCGGAATCCAATTCCATTGCACTACTAGACCTATGCAATATAAATATACTATTTTGGAGGGAATTGGATTCCTAGGGATTAAAGTTCTTAATTACAAATAGTTATTTGCCTTGTTCGGTTCAAGGAATTGGGTGCATTCTCAGGAACTGGATTACCCAGTATCCAATTCCTTGAAACGAACATGCTGTAAATGTATTCAACCATTCCCCTATCGCTTGTAAGTGTTTATCATGCAAAACTCACTCCTCAAACCTGGTTCGAAAGCTATTCATTTGAATCTGCAGAACTTTGCTTCCACATGGAACTAACATCCAGACTTCTCTTTAGAAAGAACACTTGAATAGGATATGACAAATATCTTCATCATGTTATTTGCATAAGGGACATATCTGATTGATATAGGTGCATACTCCGGCTAACTATTCTCTGGTGGGAAATATATCGATGAAACACTTCCACACAAAGTGATTAACCCTAGGACAAGTATATAATCTCGAGAATTCCTTCCATTTATTCAGGTATTGCAGATTTATCTGAGACCTATAAGATTCCTAAGATCATCTCATAGAGTTTGTTGTAAGCTGATGTGAGAGTAAATCCTTCATGCCGAGTCAGTTTCCAGATAAGTCTGTTATCAGAGTTACTTGGAAGTCGAGTTGAATAAATGATGAAATAACTGCTCATTTCATCCATGACTTCCAGCAATGATAATTTCACTTACCCGCACATAGTTAACAGAATCGTCGGCAGTTGTAGGTGTCAACAGAGTATTGTTGTGACTTATAATTTAATTATCTTTCCACATTTTGATCTTGTTACCCTTTCCTACTCTCAAAAGGATGTTTTCTTTTATAACTGAACGTTTTTTTTACACACCTTTCCATGCCCATGAACTCACAGTTCTCTCTGTAAATTGAAGCATACTCTATCCTGGAAAGTACTTAGCTTCACTAGCTTTAACCCATGTAGTATCATCAGTGGTACATTTTCACCAAGCTTCTCGAACCAAAAGAGTGATAAATCCATAATTTACTATGCTTATTTTATCAATTCCATGCTTGTATTTTCTATGTTTCTTTCATATTACATTTTATTACTCTTGTTTTCTTTTGTTTATCTTATTTAGGTAGAATCATCCAAAAGGAGTGAAAAGAGACGTGAGTGTGGACTAAGGACCAGAAAGAACTCAACTCTATGTTGTAGAGAATGAAGGTACGAAAAGAACGCAAAAAGAATGAGGTCAATCCGAGTTCGTATGCAAAAGTTATGGGCAAAACAGTTTGGGATCAAGTAGGGACCAATCCCTACCTATGTCGGGATATAGGGTAGGGCCGATCCCTACCTCAAAGAAGTGACGAAAATACTTGAAAATTTGGATTTCTTAATTTGTTACCAAGTATTCCCAAACCCTAATATTCTTAGGGATATTTAAGGATCCTTCATTAAACTTTTCAAGAGAGTCCGGACAGAGATTTTATCAACATACCGAAGTGGAAAAAAGAAGACAAGGAGCGAAAGCTAGGGTTTTGGGTTCTTCCATCACCGAATATATTTCTCTTTGATTATCTCTTATGTACATCATGGGTTTTGCTAAATCCATGAGTAGCACTCCTATTCGATTGAGGGTGAATTTTAAGTTCTAAACATGATTTGATTTAATATATGAATCTATTTTGATTTCTTCATATGATTATTGTTTGTTTCTACTATGATGAATATTTATGATTGATTGATTTATGAGGCCTACTAAACGGATCCCTTGATTGAGGAGATGGAAATAGGCTTCAAATGACCTATGCGCAAATCCAAGGCATGTACTATGCCTGGACAAGACACGGAAGCCAGTGATGCATGCAAGAATGCATCGGCGTATGGCTTTATACCCTTTGTAGAATAAAGGTACGTTGGAATAGTGTGGTAGCTAAGTTCAAGGCTTCATGCTTACTAAGCATGCTTGCAAGGTCCGACGTGCATTTGACAGGCGCGAAGAAAAGCTTTAAGGCTCGATTAGTAGCATCAGAGTGGCGCATCAGGGAGTTGTGGCCTGGATGTCCTGTCATGCTAGGCGTAATTTTATGGACTGTCACAACAGTGATCCCTAGACTACAATCAAACTCATTCAAATGAGAGTTTGTTTGGCAATTACGGGGTTCGAACCCCTACCTCTGCGATGGGGAGCATGAAAACCATCAAACCACTGGTATTGCCTCTTTTTATTTTTCTTGTTTGATACGAAAGAGTTTGTATTACTAGATAACAAATGTACAAAATTAACTACAACCACTTTCTATCATCACGTGGGACCTATATCACCTCAACAAAATGAAAACATACCGGAAAATATTTCTGTTCCGGCGAGTATATGAGACATTACCACCGTGATCCCCGTACAGAATAATGTCCATAATTGTATCACTTAGTTTCCTGATCAAATCTTCGGATATAATCATCAACATCTTTTAATCATGCATGCTTTGATTCTCCTTTTCTCTGAATAAGGACTACTAGTTTCTTTACATTCAAAATTTTCATTATCGATCCTCCACTAAATCTGACTTTACTGATAGGGAGAAAATGCCAAACCCACCAGTGGTCGATTAATATTTGCTGCAGGTGGCGTCACATTTGCCAGAGGAGTTGTCTGGGGTGTAGGAAATGGTGATGATCGACAAATAGGACAAGTGGGATGCTGCAGTAACCACGGATCGACACACTTCTGATGGAATAGATGCCCACAATCTGGAAGTAACCGAATTATGTCAGTGTTGTTATAATCAGCCAAGCAAATTGAACAACAAGAACCATCACCGGCGGTACTGTGCTTGGTGTGGAGTTTAGCTTCTGAATATTGGAATTTTGGGTAGCTCTCAAGAATCGCTTCGTCTAGACCTACTTCAATATCATCTGCAGGATAATCATGATCATCGCCATCACCTGTGCCATTGTTTTGTCGGGGCGGGTTTGGCACGCGGGTGCAGTACAACGAAGAAATGACAATGGTGACAATAAGCATGATGACACCGGCTGATATCCCAATGAAATATTTGAATCCGTTGACATTATAATCGAGAGGATATCCATTGTGATTAGGGTCTAAACCGTTATTCATAATTGAACGCTTGGAGAGGTTTATGGTGATGATAGAGGAGAAGAACCATGCTAATGAGCCCAAACTTGATTTTATACATACCTTGCCAGAGAGAAAGAGAACAAATAGCAGTTTGACTTTGAATAAAATTTAATATCTTGAGCATAATTTGATCATGGCGGAGCTCGTCATTAGAAAGTGGTTGGATTATTCTTTGCAGAAGTTAGGAAGAAATTGATATGAGGATTATTCATATACTCATCGAAAACTCTTGCACCAAAACATTACTGTTTAACAATATAAAACTTGAGAATTTAGATTGTTTTATATTTATTTGCAAATGATTAATCCATTAATGGTGGTGACAAGCAAGGTGCCCACGACTAACAACACACAAAAACGAAATACAACTACATCAATCATTGGTGGAGGGTACGTTTTGTCTAGTCTATCTTATAGGTGGTATAATTTGCATTCTAGCAGCCAAACTACTGCCTACGAATCGGATTGTTTAAGATTTGTAATGTTTGTTATATGGCACGATATCGTCTTCCAGGAACAAAAGCATGCCCACCATTTAAATGCTAATAGTTAATCCAAATGAACCTACTGAGAGTGCCCCTATCTATCTTGGAATGGTTATTGTGCTTGGGTAAGATAATAACTCTCCATCTGACAAAATTCTGGGTGAATTCAGATCATGCAATTCTCTTTCAAAGGGAGGCTTCATTCCTTGAACATCGTGACTAGAAAGAACAAATACAAGTAGTGACTAGAATGAAATGAACTGACAGAGTAAGTTGGTATGCCAAGTTGATCTAAGGCGCCAGAGCCAGATTAAGGTTCTGGTCCGAAAAAAGCTGTGGTGTGGGTTTGAATCCCACTGTCAACAATATTTTTCCCACTGGCAAAGCAATTGAACAAATGAATCGAGCCAGATACGCAGTAATTAATTTAATCATCTATCAAATAAGAAAACTGACATTTTTCATAAGAATCACAACAAACAACTAACATGTGCAGCACTTAATAGAAACAAAGAAGACAAGGTGTTTTCGTACAATTGTCTTACAATATATACTGGTAGCCAAGTACTACTATGTTCCAGGTTATCTGTGTCTCGTCTTTCCATGAGAATTGGAATAGTAGCTACTCATGGAACATGCTCAAGGAGATCAGGCTGGAGAGCGAGTGAATTATGAACGGCACGCGGCTTGAAAACGACAGCCACGGTGTAACTATTACCAACACTTGCCTCATTCAGGCCACGACCAATCAAGCTGCGACCCCTGATACCCGTAACATCTGCAGAAAATATAACTTGCAGCATCAGTTTCACCAAAAATAACTTATCACTGTGGTAATAAAAATAGTAAATAATAATAAAGGTGAAGCTGATTTCTCCCTTCAGTTCAATTTAATATGATTCGATGGTTCAAATATATACGATCTGTTTCCCTCTCTCTCTATATATATAGAGAACACAAACACTAGAGATTTGTTTTTGATATGCCACAATATTATTATTATAAACACACAAGGCAACCACGTCTGGCAAGATTACTTATTTTAAAGAGTCAATTTTGAATTTTCTTTTGAAATGGTTTCTTAGATAGAAAGTAAGTTTGTTTCTACATAGTGGAGCTCATGTTTGTCTTTGAAAACATAGAAATAATACATACTACATAACCCTTGTATTATTATGATAACATTTAAAAAGGGCACATAAACTAATTAAACCAACAAAAACGAAAGACTAGTTAAGAGAAATCATGGATTACCTCTCTTACTAAAAGAATGCGGTCAGATTGCTTTTATCCATCAACAATGCCTCTATGACCTGAATAAGAAAAGAAATCACATTACAGGAGTGTCACATAGAGACGTTTGAGGGAATGAAAAATAGAAGAGAATGTAAAAAAAAAAACACTTGATAGCTTCTGCTATTATGATTGGAAAGTACCTTACGAGTACACAAGCCAGAATAAATTAGACATTAACATAAAGAAGAAAATGCTCAGTGAAAGTGAACATTATTCCATTTAGTTTTTTTTATTCCACGGGTAAGATTCAAGGTAGCTTTTTTATAACATTCATCTAGTACGAAAAAATCCTGAAATAGATAAAACAATAAAGTGCATAAGTCACACAAACAAATTTTTTTTTTTTTACAGAAAAGAGGCAAGCCTCAGACGATATATTGATACTGTCGATTTAGGAACAGAAATTTTTCAAGATCATACAAAAGTCATTCAAATTGTAGTATCTCCACCAATTCTTGCCTATCAATTCTATCCCTTCAGACCTAAGTACAGTTTCAGAGGACCATCTCTCTCGCAACGGAGAGGACCAAACATCTAGGGTCAAACTGGCTTTGAAAACAAAACCAATATGTGTCAACACGCAAGGCAATGACTGGATAAAATCCAACCCAATGTTCATCAGAGCATGTAAATAACATGAACTGGAGTTTTTTAAATTTAGATTGCATAATGCAATCAAGGTAGCAATGACCCAACTAGTTGTAGCAGTAGCCAAACAGTAACCAAAGTGTCTCAAACAGTAACCAAAGTGTCTCAAGTAACTGTGGTAATCTGAATCGGTCTTTAAGTGTCTGTGTCGGAAGGGATTGGGCTGACTCGGCTTTGGAGATGCAGTTGTATTAACGGAAGAACTTGATGATCTTGAAAGAGTTGATGCTGCCTTTGTTTTCATCACTGAACCTAAAACGACTAACTCTAAAACTATAACAGGAGATACTAGTCCATAATTGTTACAAAATAAAACTAAAACAAGATAAAGTGCAATTCTATATACACCACAGTTAACAAAATGGTTGAATTGTTTTCATCACACAAACAAATTATATGGCACACAAAACAAGCAAACATAATATAGGGAAATGGCTATTCCATGATAACTTATCCAATAATTCAATGGTTAATCAACGATTGAAAGAAGGATAATGTTCACCTGAATTTCGACCCACAGCCATTCCTTATCCTCCCGAGCTCGAGCTTGGTCATCTCAATGATCTGTCCATTTGAACCGCCGAGATTGTGTACATCATGTTCCATGGAGAAAGCCATTGGAAATTCGATCTTCTTATTGTCACCAGCATTGTAACAGCCTCCAACTATTCCACATTTCACATCCTTTAAATTTGTTCCATCTTGAAATCCAAATCCCCTCTCCATGAAGTTTTTAGGCAACTTCCCCACTGCACATAACCCCCAGAATTTAGCAATCCAATTGATAATTTATGTTGATAGCTTCTAATATAAAATTGAAAAACAAAGAAATAAGTGGAGAAATCTGGACTCTTTAATGACCAAAATTCTCCCCCCTAAATGAGAATGTCAATAACAGTTTTCAACTGACATTAATGAATATACGCAAAAAGCAATCTAACCTGAAACTATCATAGGTTGGACTCCAGATGCCTCACCTTGATCTGGCTCATCATCTTGTAGATTGCATCACGTATCCGGATCCAACAATCTCTTCAGAGAAAGAAGACCACCTAATTCAATCAAAAACCACAAAATTCTAATCAAATCTCAAAACGAATACAAGACAAAGAAAATTTACAATAACAAATACATGACTAAATCAATTTCAATGAAAGAATTAAAATATGTTGAGAAAGAAATGAGGATAAAGTCCATTCTGACCAAGAAGAGCAGCAACAGGTGAAAAAGGAGTGCGGTTGTGAAACCGGAATTTCAGAGTCTGCCCATGCCGATTGATTATCCATGCCTTTTCTTCTTCTTCGTTTTCTTCTTATATTTAACAATTTCTCTTGTACCAGCAGCTTCTTCCATATTCTTTGCTCCTGCAGCTTTGATCGATGATCTCAAAACTTCGAATTTCCTTCGTCCTGGGGTTGGTTTTCTAGGGTGAATAGTTACGAGTCTGGATTGGGACCGGAGTGGGACAAGAGTTTTAGGTTATAAACACCCCAATAACGCCCCATTTTATATAAAATTCACTCTGAATGGTGCATAGCAACAATCCCAAATATTCTATGAATTTTATTTTCCACCAGCATTATTCACTAATGCATTGTCCGCCTAGTATTTTTCTATGCTATGTTTCCCAGCTGAACTCTCAATATTGGCATGACATGACGATTAATGTTCATTCGCAGCGGAGTAGCACGAATCTCCCGAAGTGTCAGTATTGAGATCTGCATGAAAACACTCACACAGGCTGCACCACTCTCTGATAAAGAGATTTTCGTGTCAACACGCTTTTAATTAAAAGTTAGCACGATCGACGCGTTTAAATTCCTTAAGGAAAACCTAGACTGTCCATGTCAGTCTTAAAGAGCAATCACGGCCACACAATTTGGCCACACAATTCAACAAGCTTAGCCTATTCCTAGTGGAATTATGCAACCTCCATAATGACCACCGGCGGGCCCACTAGCATCCCAGCCGATCGGAATCCCTTTAGTTCACCCGCAACACCCCTGAACGTTAGCCAGAACATGGGTGATCGCGCTGTTGAAAAGGAGCTCAAACGAGCTAAGACCGACCATAACGGTCTCAAATTCATCACATCCGCCCAACTTAGCTAGCCTAGTTGGACGGTTTAGATTTTCCTTTGAACGACCAAAGAAGTGCTGGTGTATTCACCGGCGACCCAACTCCATCCCTAGTTGATCGACCTGCCCATGGCAGGCCAAGAGCGCATCAAATCGATTGCTCGAAGTAGGGTGAGCGCACTATTTTGGAAACCCTAAGTTGCGTTGCGGCAGCATACTATTGTCGCAAATCGATCATAACCATCCATCCTCGCCAGCCAAATTGAATGGCTTAGATCCAATTTCAGGCGGCCCAGAAGACGTCAGCATGCTCACCGGCAGCCTTCCTTTGCACCTGACCGATCGGCATGTTCAAATCAATATCCAGTGCCTTGAATCGATCGCCCAAAATAGGGTTGGCCGCATGGCTTCTAAAACCCTAAATTGCATCAACGGCAGTATGCAACTGTCGCAAGTCATGTCGTTCATCCAACTTCGCTAGCCTAATTGGATGGTTTAGATTTATTTTCAGGAGGCCAACAGGGTAACGCTGTGATCACCGTCTACCCCTCCTCCACAGGGAGCGATCGACCAAGTGGTAGCTCACCCATAGAGTTCTCAAACGATCGCCCAAAGGTGGCCGGTCATGCTACTTTTTTAAGACGTTCAATTCGCGACTAATTTGAACGAGCTCTAAGACAACGATGCTTCCTGCACATCGATTATTTTCAGCTGCTTGTTTAAAAGCGATGCTTTATATACATCGATTATAAACAATGTTTTATAAATATTGATTCCACAAATAATTTTGTTATTTGACCTAAAAGCATTATGTGCTGCTTTTAGCGGCGAGTCTCACGACTTGACCCATTTACTCGAGACATCAAACATGTCACAAACTGGAGGATGCTCACTGGGGTATTGGTCTGGCGGTTTACAGCGTGCGGCATGCAACGCGCCCATTACGAGAACGTGTTAGGAAAGAACGGACGGTTAACAGCAATGAGAGTAGTGGGTGAAAGTGTGACCAGTTTTCCCTCGTAACGGAAACGTGATGATCACCACTTTTTACACAACCCCACTTCTCCACTGCTTAATCACCTCCACTTCCTAAGAGATCAAGGGGTGCTCGAACATGACTTGTATAAATAGGATTTCAACCAATTTCGACAAAACACAAGTGTTATCAACACAAGTATCCAGAAAACACCAAGAACTGATAGCTTACGTTCTGCAAGCCAGTTCCACATTCTGATACAAGTCATAAAACAGCCACACCTTCATAATTCAACATTCGGATCTCAAACACCTTCTTCGCTTCCCTCCCTAAGATCAACCCTTCTCCTTCACTTTGTGACCGAATTGAATCTGGAACGACCATTTATTGGTTTAGGCCAGAGTCTTACAGATTGATCTCTCGAATCTAAAAGTACTCCCGTGCAGTGCATTTGTTTATGGTTTGAATTCGTTTCTCATCAACACACCCAAATTTACCAAAAACAGCAGAATCAGTTTTTACCCCAAAACATCCCCATTTCCATCTTCACCTCTTATTAATCTCTTTTAGGGTTAGGGATTTGAAACCTAAATATTCCCACTCCCTTTCAAATTCGAAATTTTCCCTACTCCCTTTCAAATTCTCTTCTCCTTCTCTGTCGGCTCCTCACTTTGAAAACGAATTATTATTTTTACATTCAGAAGTGATGAAGACCATGCCGGTAGTGATGAAGACTATGCCGGAAGTTATGAAGACCATGCCAGAAGTGATGAAGACATGTCGGAAGTGATGAAGACCATGTCGGTATAGATGAAGAACATGCCGGTAGTAATGAAGACCATGCCGGAAGTGATGAAGACCATGCCGGAATTAATGAAGACTATGCCGTAAAATGGTGCCAGCATGCTTGGTAACTAACATTCCATGCCGTAACTAAATGCCGGCATGCTCGATAGAAATCTATCAATGCCGGTAGTAAAGTGGAAAAAAAAATCTGGATACTTTACATCATGTGCCGGCAAAGAAATTTAAGCAACATATTATGCCATTAGCAGTACCGGCATGCTCGAGAATTGACTAACTGTGCCGGCACTGGACTGATTAAAACCAAAAAAATTTCAAAACAATAAAAAAATTCCTACGCCCCCCGGACCCCCCTCCCCCACCCCGCGGATAGTGGCAAACATTTATGAAAATTTCAAACAAATGCCGGCATGGTTTTTTCGGTTGAATACAATGCCGGCTTGCTTTTCAAAATGGGGATATTGTGATGAAGATTTCGAGTAATGTTGAAGAACCAAGAAAATCAAGAATTTGGATGAGAAGCTACAAAGTTTATTTATTTTGTAATCCATATGTATTGATAGTTTTGTCACTAAAATTTACAAAGGGGGAGATTGTTAGAGCACTGCTCGGCGGAACTCGCAAGCGTTGCTATCTCAAGCTTGTTTGTCAATTTTAGTTGCAAAAACTATAAGTCTTGATTTATGTCTACTTATACCTAAGTCTCGGATTAGGATAGAAAGTGTAGTTGAGCATTAGACTTCACGGCGTTCATCGATTGAAGATGAAGAACTACTAAGGGGGGCTTGTGGAACTTCATCAACAAAAGGTATGTGGAGACTTGAACTTATCTATCACTCGAAAGTCTATCTACTCTATCTCCTATTTGAGACAAAATTCGTACAACTATATTGACTTCGATTATACACATTTGATATTTCAAGCTGAGTTTAACTCGCTTACATATTTATCGAAATATGTGTTGGTAAGCTTTCTCTTTAACTAAGTTCATCTTATATTATTGACGAAAGTCAAAAGATGATCATGTGAAAATCACCTGGTAACATCTTACATGATTTGTGTGAGACAGTCATTTGATATAGATTCGGAATGTTTCGTCTTGACCTATCGATCACTTGAAAATGGCTTTGAAGCTAATAGTTTGTGTGTGACATCTATTGTCGTCTTCTAAGAATGTTTTAATGATTGAAATGGGAGTTTAGAACTATTAACCATGATTGGATATAGCATAGTATGCGTACTTTTATGCTAACTGTTGCAAGTTATTCCAAGTCCGGGAACCATAGTATGCATACCTGTATGCGTCCAGGTTGGTTAGTTGAAAGTCCGGGAACTTAGTATACATACCCGTATGCGTACTGGCGTAAGTTCAAGTCCGATAAATCAACTGAGTTTAGAGGTATGCGTACCCGTTCGCATACTAGCGAACCCAAACTAAGTCCGACCACTTAGGTATGCGTACCCATTCGCATACTTGAGTAGGTTATGTTCTAAAATCGGTTTGTTCATGAACTAATACATTTATATAATAAGGAATGCAATCTTTTGAAAACTGTGGATATAATGTTCATGAATTGATTCGAGTGAAACAAATTGATTTTGCTTCAATTGTGTCTTGTATACTTCTATGAGAATATAAACAATTGAACAACTCTATAACTAGTTTCATTTGAGTCATTTGAACTAGTTGTGTTAAGATGAACAAGGTTGATACGAAAGTGTTCATATGGCTAACTTCGGTTAACTATTGTTGATCCAACAAGGTGTACACGTTTAGGTACGGTTACTCATATATAAATGAAGTCACTTTTCATTTGTGTGTAACAAGCTAAGTTCGATCTAACGGTTGAAAGATATTAGCTTGAGTCTAATCAGGTTTTCATCTAACGGTGAATACGGAATGCTTTGTTACAAAAGGTAACATTGATTTCAAACCCTGATTTGAAGACTATATAAGGGAGAACTCTAGCAACTGGGAAACCTAATCCCCACACCTCCTATGTGATACTAGTTGCGACTAGAGTCGATTCTCCTTTAACCTAGGTTTTTATAAAACCATTATAGGTTAATGACTTAAAGACTTCATTGGGATTGTGAAGCCAGACCCAACTATTTTCTCTGTAGTTGCGTTTTCTGATCTTGCTGTATTTTATGGTGATTGAGTACTATCTTCTCTAAGATTTAATCGAGATTTAATCTCTGATAGGCAAGATAAAAAGTAGTCACAAACATCTTCATTTCATCGTTTGTGATTCCACAATATCTTGTTTCGCTACCATACGATTAAGATTATTGTGAGGTGATTGATATTACTAGGCTGTTCTTCGGGAATATAAGTCCGGTGTATCAATTGGTTCCTATTCACCTTGATTTATCAAAAGACGAAACAAAACTCATAGGTATTTCTATGGGAGACAGATTTATCTATTCAATAGACTTTTCTGTGTGAGATATATTGGTTTATCAAGTCTTCGACTTTGGGTCGTAGCAACTCTTAGTTGTGGGTGGGATCAGCTAAGGGAATCAAGTGCGTAGAGTCCTGATAGGATTCAGAGGCATAAGGAACGCGACTGTACCTTAATCAGCGTACGATTGGTTAGGGCTCAACTACGTTCCAGTCCGAAGTTAACTTGGAGTAGGCTAGTGTCTTTAACTGCTTAATACAATGTGGTATTCAAATCTGGACTAGGTCCCGTGGGTTTTCTGCATTTGCGGTTCCCTCGTTAACAAAATTTATGGTGTCATTGTTATTTCTTTTCCGCATTATATTTTCTACATAATTGAAATATCACAGGTTGTGCGTAGTTCAATCAATTAGATAATCCAACCTTTGGTTGTTGATATAATTTGATTGACACTTGAACACTGGTCTTTGGTACTCTTCAAGTTGTTTCACATAATAATCAGGCTCACGGATTTCTATATGTTTGATTTGCTGATTACATTGTGAAACAGAGATACAACTCTTGGATATATTTCCATTGATTGAGTCTGACTGTCTAGTTGATTCTCTTGGAATTATATTGGAGTTTGTCCATACAGATCGCATAAACGAAAAATTGGGTGAGGTTGTTAGACCCCCGCTTTGTCATTTGGGTACCCTCGTGTTTTCAGTCCTTCTTCTTTTATTTTTGGCTCTGGAACACTTGGTTGAATTTAATCTTGGACACTAACTTGTGGAGCACTTGGTTCTACTCCTTCTTGAGTTCAATTTTTGCTTGAATTTCCTTTATCACTCCTTTCTCTGCGTGCACTAGCTGTTAATTTCTTACCACCTTCTCAACGAGGCCCTAAGACAGTTGTATCTTAGGCTTTCTTACCTCGCCTTTCCCTAAACAACTAAAATAAAGGAAGATTGATTCGTAAGAATCCGTTTACAAGCTAGCCATCGGAAGTAAAAGTACGCAAAAAAAAAAAACCGAATAGAAATAACCGGAAGATAATTTAAAATAAAAACAACCGATTATAAACATACGGTACAAGATTATATTCCTATTACATAAAATCGGAAGTCAAAGGCCAGTTTTATCTCTCGAATACGCATGAAATTTGAAGCAGATAACTCAAAGGTTGGAAATTACTTCACATTCGGTAGCAAAATAAAACGAATATGCATCATTTTGGGTTCAGTAAATTGCTAAGTTGTTGAGCCAAATATAATCAGAAGAAATAATCATACATATCTAACGAATAACTTGTAACCCCAAAATTCTTTCAATTTCAAAATCATACAATCGGGAGTAAAGCAAATTAAATTAACTTCCGATTTAAACATAGCCCCGAAATTGGATTTTTCCAAATCATAAATTTTTCGAATTTTTCAACTTACATATTCGGTAGTAAGTTTAACTCAACCAACTTCCGATTACTATGTCTCTATATCTTATAATCCACTGTCATATACGAAAGGCAAAAACAAAATTGACTACCGATTATGTCCATTTGAGGGTTCAGTAAGAAACATCGTATCATATTCTGAGGTAAACAATCAAATATATCTCCCGATTATGGTCGATGTTTTTGAGGAATAAAGAACACGAGCATAATCAGGAGTTAAAATTCATAACTAACTCCCGATTCCGGGTAAGAACCGAAACCCTAGATTTTTCTTTTCATGGATTCGTCAAATTGAAGCAATAGAAACCCAAAAAATGGTAGAATCTTACCTAATTGGGGCCGTTCGAAGTTGCCGGAGAGTTTTATTATCACCACCAACACATACAACAACGACTTCATCTTCTTCGCGTTCTTCGCTTTCTCCATCATTTTCAGCAACAATCTCTTTGAATCTTGATTTTTCTCCAACTTTTGGATCAGTACCACGGTATACGTTTTTACTCGAGCTCGTTGGGATTCATTATTGTTAGTCATCAGAAGAATCGACACTGATTTAATTCGGCAATTAACGACGACGATGTATTGAAATGGAGTTGAACGAGGAAATATATTTTTCTTCTCTGCAATCAGGAGCAAAGAAGAAGAGGAAAAGAAGAGTTGAAATGAAATGAAATGAAATTAGATTTTGGTTGATATTATTAGTCGAAAGGTATATAGGTAACTTCAATTCTTTTTGGGTATCCCATAGCAACTGCCCTTAGATGGTTATAAAAAGGTAGCCCCTGATCCCTTTCTAAGTCACCCCTAAAAATGTCAGGTTAATAAATGGTGACAATGTCCCTCCCCAAACTTTTCTTGAAACTAAAACAATATTTTAGTTTGAAACCACCTCCTTGTATGTTTCACGGGTTGAATAAGTAGTCTTTGTTTAAAAAGCGATTTTCTTAAACACCCTCCTCCTCGTCTCTCGCATCATAATGTAAATTGAAAAAACCAACATTACTTTACCCAAATCTTATTTTTGTCTTGATTTTATTAGCAGTAGAAACTTGATATCAAAGCACCCAACAGTTTTCCTGATTTTTGTTCAAAAAAATAAAAAATGAGGTGGGAAAAGTTACAGTTGAGCAATAGATTCCCAGCAGAAACCAGTGTTGCTGTTGATGGTAGGAAATCAGGTCCAGGTCCTGGTAAAAGATGGGGTCATACGTGCAACTCCATTAGAGGTGGAAGATTTCTGGTTGTTTTTGGGGGTTATGGAATGGATAACTGCCAGACTAATGATGTTCATATCTTTGATACAGGTCCGTATTTTAGGTTTATTTCAATCTTCCTTTGTCTATTTATTAGGGTTTCTTTTTGTGCATTTCGTTTTTAGGTTTTCATTTGATTGATTTTATCAGTCAGTTGGTTGATTTTGTTCTGAGTGTGTTAACTCTGAAATGTTTGCAGTTAAACAGACATGGAGTAAGCCAGTGGTGAAGGGAAATCTACCTTCTCCAAGGGACAGTCATAGTTGTACCGCTGTGGGAGACAATCTCTTCATTTTTGGGGGTACAGATGGGAAAGTTCCACTAAGAGATTTGCATATTTTCGACACTTGTAAGACCCCTTCACTTACATTTAATCTTAAGAGCTGTTTCCTTTTCGAGTTATATAGTACACTCATTTTTCCTTAAAAAGAAAAAGAGAGTTGAAATAACTTCTATTGAGTTGCATTAGATATGAAATGTCATTTTTCCTTCAAAAAAGAAAAAAGAGAGTTGAAATAGCTTCTAGTGAGTTCCATTAGATATGAATTTTTTGTTTCAAATGTTCACATGCTTTTGGTCCTGAAGTTTCAAAAACATCCCATCTCTGTCATACTTTTTCTTTTCTTATCAAATTCGTTAATGTAACTATAGATTGGTAAATTATTTTGTCTCTGTAATAGCCAGCAGTACTTGGATTACTCCGAGTTTACGAGGTGAAGGACCAGAGCCACGTGAAGGGCATAGTGCTGCGCTAGTGGGCAAACGACTTTTTATATTTGGGGGATGTGGAAAAGATAATTCATCTGAAGTTTACTATAATGATCTCTACATACTGGATACTGGTAAGTTCTTTGTTTATGGAGATGCTCTAAGATTAAAGCATGAAGATATGATGAATGCCTTCTGTGAGTTTATATGTCTCTTGGTACGTATCATCTGATTACCTGGACCATGGGTAAGTGGATTATGGATGAAATGATGTGATGCATAGGTTCTTTTTTGCGACCCTTTTTGCTGTGGTTCTTTCTTTTTTCGGCTTTAGTTATTTCTACACCAAAAATTGTATGTTACAGGCTTAACACAGTGTGCAAGTTTTACTGAAATTTGTTATCATCTTTCCAAGGTGGATGGTATTAGGAGGATAGCTAGAAATATTATTGAACTCCTTTTCCTTCTTGACTTTTGCAGAGACTTTAGTATGGAGACGTGCTGTAACGTCTGGAACACCACCGTCTGCACGAGATAGTCACACTTGTTCAGCATGGAAGCACAAAATTGTAGTCATTGGTGGTGAAGATGCGTCAGATTATTATTTGTCTGATGTTCATATTCTCGATACAGGTCACTGATTTACATTAACGGCGCTTGGCACTCTAAATAGTGATGATGCATTTTCATATGATTTTCTCTTACTTGGATTTTTGATTATGGTTCATAAGTTTGATTTGTTCAGTTTCATTCTTCTCAAGCTTTTTCTTATTGTTCTCAACAGATAGTCTTATATGGAAGGAGTTAAGCAATGCGTGCTGGATACTACCTGCACGTGCAGGCCATTCTACTGTTGCTCTGGGGAAACACTTGTTTATCTTCGGTGGATTTACAGATGATCGAAATCTTTACGATGATCTTCATGTGCTAAATTTGGGTATGTAGAAATTTATTATTACTTTTTGTTAACCTTTTCATTTCTTCAGATAGGGAGTTGGATATTACCTTTTATCAAACATTTAGCATTTTGAGAAACTTTTTATGATGAAATTATGTCTTCTTTCATTTTCAAAAGACAAAAGTTATAGAACCAGCTTATTATACTTGTTGGAGAAGCTTGATATGAAGGGTCTTTGTGATAGATTTCTGGAATCTAGTCAATATGAGGAACACAAGCTGAAAGACTCTGTAGACGATAGTGCACTGACTATAATCCAATTTTTCTGAAAAACATGGCAGTCTTGAGAAGATTCCGTGGTAAATTAGTGGAACTTAATGGGAAACTAGGATTATAAAGAGAAAACTGGTGAAAGTGTTTCGCTACATTTTTTTTCTTCAAAAAAGTCCTTGTAACAAATTTTCAAGTCACCTTGTTAGTCCATCCATCCATTGAATTTGAGATTGTAGAAGCTAAACTTGACGACATATTAATGTAGGACAGATTTCTTGCCTTGGTTATGTCAAATACAACAATCATGTAAACAATAAAATACATACTACAGCAGTAAAGTCCAGGTCCGGTCCCAACTTATTTACATCTTCCCAATCAATAATAATTACTAGTACTTTCAGTTTGATCTGTTTTAATCATCTTCAGCTTTACGCAGATTTTTTGTCACATGGTAAATTGTAGGTCATGGGGCAGATCTTGGTTACTAAACAAATTTGAAATTCCGGTCACAGGGTTAATTTTAGGTCACGTGGCAAATTTAGGGTCACGGGGGCATACTTTTGTCCACGAGTCAGATTTGGATCACAAGCATTTTGGGGCACGAAGACTTTCTTTGGAATTTTGCAGCTCTTATTTGTCTGTACAAAAGGAGCGTGCTGAATGTTTTTCCATTTGAGATTCTTTTGTTTTGTTAGAGGGGTAGGGAAGTTGGATTGCTTAATCTGGATTTAATATATCTAACATGTTAACAACCAGTTATTCATATTTATAATTTCAAACAGTACTTTTTGTTTCTCTGGACATGCTTCTGGACTTTTGAACCTAATGTACGTGTTTTGTATATAAGCAGAGAGTGGGAATTGGACCAAGTTAGTAGCTGCTGGTGAAGGGCCTTCTGCCAGGTTTTCTGTTGCTGGGGATTGTCTGGATATCCGAAAGGGTGTTCTTGTTTTCGTCGGTGGTTGCAATGAGCATCTCGAGGCACTGGATGACATGTACTATTTGCATACAGGTTTAGCTATTTCCTTCTGGCGCTTTGTGGTTCTATGATTTGGATCTATTCCTATTCCTTTTTGGCGCTTTAATTGTGGTTATACCCTTTGAATTAATGACATCTGTAACATGTGCTCGATTGTGATTTCTTAATGGTAATATTACAGAATTGTCGGTGGAGAATGAGCAAGATGATCAGAGGCAAGAAAAATTATCTCTCAAAAAGGAATTGAAGAGAAAATGCCAAGAACAATGTTTTCCGACTGGCTTACAGATAAACGACAAAGAGATGCGCAAACAGGTGACACTTCCTAAAATGTCCCGAACCATGCCGTTGCCATATTATGGCCAAGCAGCAGGTGAGAATCAATTCCACCATTAATTCAATATCGTCTTTACCATTCTCTATGTATCTTCTGTTCCTTTTAACCGATTGATTATATGATTGGGTCGAAAGTTATTGTTGGACTATTAGGAAGTGGGGTTAGGATGCCTTCAGAAAATAGTTATCTTCAAAGCTGAAAGAAAGTACAAGTTCTTACAAATCTGGATAAAAGTAAATGACACGAATAGACTTGTTAATGAGTTTCATTGACTTGCAGCAGAGCAGAACAACTCAACAATGATTGAATTTAAGCCTTGTAATGATAAGATGTTTGAAGCCAAGGTCACCGAAGCTTTTCGCTATGGATATACAATTGAAACCAACATCAATGGGAAGCCTCTACGAGGGGTTCTCTTCTCCTACAAACAAGGTTTTGCAGATTCAGCTAATAGTAACCTCAGTGGGTAAGAATAAACCTTGCTTTTGTTAGTTTCTTGTATTTATGGATTTTGGCTTATTGTTTCTGCTTATATATGTATATACAAATGTATATAAACTACCTTTTTTTGACATTAACTCATCCTGCGTCATTTCAAGGATGGCTGAGGCGGCTCGTGTGGAGAATGGATGTCAACCAAAGTTAAAAACAACTGGTGATAATTCTCATGGGAAGAGGTCTACATCTCAAGATTCCCTGACAGAAACTGATATTGCTTCTGAATCCAACAATTCAAACCCCCCTGGTGCTCCTCCACTCCGTAAGGTTAGTTGCATGATGCTTTTCTTTTTAAGTTCCACCATGTTTGGAGCAACTTATTCTCAACAACTGTATTGTGGTCTAAGGGAACTGATCAGTATGAGCCTAGGCTGAGGCTGTTGACTTATCGGTGTGTTTCATTTTGGAGTCTGGATTTATGGATGGGTGTTGGGTTTTTGATCTACCATAGGTGGTTATCACTTATCACTATAATTTGAGCAAATAACCTTAGAAGATCGTTGCATGAGTCCCAAAGGTAGCGTTGACATGAGGAACCCACTGTGTTTTGAGATGGAATTTGCTTTGTTGGATCAGTACGATTTTTTTTATCACATAAATGGTTGATAAGAAGGAAAAAAACGTACGGAAAAAAAAGTGGTTGCTATTCAACTGTCGGCTGCTAGTTTGATTCACTCTAATACTCCATTGCTAGATTGATCCTTATATCTTATTTGTTTATTTGATGTCTTTCTCTAGCAGATAAATGAAACTTCAGTAATGTCAACAGACTCCGTCCCAGATTCAAAGGATAATGGGACACATGAGCCATCCACTTCAAGCAGAGAAGTTCCTACTGAGGATATGTCTGCTGCAGCCAAAGTCTCAGTTGCTCCGTCTCTGAACCAAGGTTTGAACTACTACTCGTTAGAATTTTCGTAAATGCTTCTCCTCACCCAGATTCTAAATATTTACCGATATAAGAGCATTGATGTTGCAATATGTATTTCAGATGATGAGAATTGATAGGAGTGAGTTAAAGATTCCCACGTTAATTAGGAGTGAGTTAAACGAGGGAAGATGAGGTGAACGATGAAATTGTATTCTCGGATGGGATATCCAAAAGAGTCTTTATAGGAGGAGTTAAAGATTCCCCCGTCAATTAGGAGTGAGTTAAAGATTCCCCTGTTAATTAGGAATTTAGGAGTGAGTCAAACGAGGGAAGATGAGGTGAACGAGGAAATTGTATTCTGGAATGGGATATCCAAAAGAGTCTTTTCTTGAAAGTAATTGCATGAAGGACCCATGTTCATTAGCCTTGTAGGTTTGAAATTTGGTAAAGGATCTGTATCAAGTGCTTTCTTTAACATATAGAAAGTAGAAACACTCTGTTGTCATTGGCTGCCTTTTTCTTCCTAGTAATAGTCTAAAACTGCACCTATTAGTCTAAAACTGCACCTATCCTTTACTGCATTGCCAATTCCCCTGGACAATTGGCTATTCTTTGCTCGCATCAAAATTGGTGATCTGAATCGAGTGTTTTCTATTTTAATGATTATCAATACAAATTGCTTGTTTGTTCATGTAACTTCATTAAAAGCTAATAGTTGCTGTTATCTCATTGCAGTACCAGTTGGCCCAATTTCTGACATAAAAAAGACATGACTTGACTAGCAGCGTTGTTCTTTTCAGTTTCAACAAACATCAAACAGAGAGATGGGTGATGCATCGGTTTAGCTACTAATTAATGGCCTTCAGAAGACTGGCAGCGATATTAGGATTTTTTTTCTTCTCAGTATCCGAGTCACTTCTGTTAAGACTTTTTTATGGGTTGATAGTCTAAACTAATACATGTTCGGTGAAAATGAAAAAAAAGAAGAAAACACATGTTTAGTGTAAGCTAATTTATGTTTTTGTTTAAAGCCAGTTTATGATTTAATCATGCTTGTGTAAGGTTAATACTAGATAGGGTTGGAAACTAGCATGACATGTCAAGTAGTTTGAGCTGTCTAATATAAGCCATGAGGTGTAACTCCAACTCATGATGGAAAGGTTGGAGAGACATGTGGCAAGCATGGCTAAGATCTCTTCTATCTTCACTTGTTTTAAAATCCGATTTCATCCATCAATTAAGGAAATAGAAGTAGAATGTTGGAATTTCAGCGTCATAATCAACATACTTTATGCTTGAATATGATTATGAATAACCATTATACTGAAACATTAATTAGCCCTAGTTTAAACACACTACAACAACTGGAAACTATAATCAACATATTTTATGCTTAAACATGATTATGAATAACCATTATACCAAAACATTAATTAGCCCTAGTTTAAACACACTACAACATCTGAAAACTATACAGAACAATAAGTAGCCACTTTATTCGATGAACATGACCTTTAACATTAGTTTAACAACATGATACACATCAAGAACATGTTAAGAAGAAAGAAGTAAATCAAATCAAAACAGAAATAAAACATTAGCATAAAACATGATACACACCAAGAACATGTTAAGAAGAAAGAAGTAAAACAAATCAAACATAAATAAGTAAATGACTTAGCTTCTACTTCTATTTCCTCTCATTTCTTAGATGGATTAATCAGAAAATCATTATATGTAAACACTGATCACCCAAGTACGGCTTCAAAAAATTTAAAAATAGATAAAGATCAACCCAAAAGTCATATCCTCATGTTGAAACCAAAAGTACAAGTGTTAGAGCACTGCTCGGTCGAACTCGCATGCGTTTCCATCTCAAGCATGTTTGTCAATGTTAGTGATCAAAACTATAAGTCTTGATTTCTAGCCTATTTATAGATGTCTCGGACTAGGACATAGATTGTGTAGTTGAGCTTTAGACTTCACGGTGTTCATCATTTGAAGACGAAGAACTACTAAGGGGAGCTTGTGGAACTTCATCAACAAAAGGTATGTGGAGACTGAAACACATCTATCACTTGGAAAGTCTATTTCTACTATATCTCCTATATTGAGACATAAGTCGTATTACGTATAGTTTTCTATTATACACATTTGAGATTTCGAGCTGAGTTTATCTCGCTTACATATTTCTCGAAATATGTGTTAGCAAGCTTTCGCTTCGACCAAGTTCATCT
The DNA here is from genome assembly GCA_023531105.1 of Papaver atlanticum. Lineage (NCBI taxonomy): Eukaryota > Viridiplantae > Streptophyta > Magnoliopsida > Ranunculales > Papaveraceae > Papaver > Papaver atlanticum. The sequence continues at coordinate 415,604 of JAJJMB010007553.1, forward strand.
TATATTCTTGACGAATGTCAGAATATGACCATGTGAAAATTGCATGTGAAAATTGCCGAGTAACATTTTACATGGTTTGTGTGATACAATCATTTGGTGTAGACTTGGAATGTTTCGTTATGATTATTTCAATATCTTGAAAATTGCTTTGATGCTAATAGTGTGTGAAAACGGCTATTGTCATCCTCTAAGAAAGTTTCAATGATTGAAATAAAGAGTTTTGAATCAAGTAACCATGTTTGGATATAAACATAGTGTGTTCTCACATTTGTGTGTATGTCCAAAACCATGAACCTGAAGTATGCGTACCCGTACGTGTACTGGCGGTTGTTGGATGTCTGGGCAAGTATGCATACTGGCGGAAGTCTCACGTCCGTGAATTTCTGCTGGAATTTGGAAGTGTGAATTGGTATGCGCACCCGTACGGGCATAACCAAACTCGGTCCGGCTACTTAAGTATGCGTACCCGTTTGCATACTTGAGTTGGTTACTTTCTAAAATCGGTTGTACATGAACTTAAACATTTATAAATTAAGGAATGCAATCTTTGCAAACCGTGTCTATAATGTTCATATTTTGATTCGAGTGAATCAAACCGATTTTGCTTCAATTGTGTTCTTGTATACTTCTATGAGAATATAGTAATTGAACGGCTCTTTAACTAGTTTCATTTGAACTTGTTATGGTTAAGATGAATAAGGTTGATATGAGAGTAATCATATGACTAACTTCGGTTAACTATTGTTGAGCCAACATGGTGTACACGTTTGGGTACAATTACATAAACCTAAATGAGGGTACATTTCATTTGTGTGTAACAAGCTAAGTTCGATCTAACGGTTGAAATATATTAGCTTGGTTGAATCAGTTTTTTCATCTAACGGTGAATATTGAATGCTTTGTTACCAAGGTAACTTGGATTGCAAACCCTGATTTGAAAACTATATAAAGGAGAACTCTAGCAACTGGGAAACCTAATCCCCACACCTCCTGTGTGTTACTAGTTGCATCAACTAGACTCGATTCTCCTTTAACCTTAGGTTTCTATTGAGACCCTGTAGGTTAACGACTTCAAAGACTTCATTGGGATTGTGAAGCCAGACCTAACTATTTTCTTTGTAGTTGCGTGTTCTGATCTTGCCCGATTCTATCGTTTGAGTACTATCTTCTCTAAGATTTTCTCGAGATTTAATCTCCGATAGGCAAGATAAAAAGTAATCACAAACACCTTCATCTCATCGTTTATGATTCCACAATATCTAGTTTCGCCATCATACGATTTAGATTATTGTGAGGTGATTGATAATACTAGGCTGTTCTTCGGGAATATAAGTCCGGTTTATCAATTGGTTCCTGTTCAACTTGATTTATCAAAAGACGGAACAAAAACTCTTGGGTATTTCTGTGGGAGACAGATTTATTCATTCTATAGACTTTTCTGTGTGAGACATATTTGTTTATCAAGTCTTCGACTTTGGGTCGTAGCAACTCTTAGTTGTGGGTGAGATCAGCTAAGGGAATCAAGTGCATAGTATCCTACTAGGATCAGAGATGTAAGGAACGCAACTGTACCTTGAATCAGTTTGAGATTGATTAGGGTGCAACTACAGTCCAGTCCGAAGTTCATTGGTAGTAGGCTAGTGTCTGTAGCGGCTTAATACAGTGTGGTATTCAAACTTGACTAGGTCCCGGGGTTTTTCTGCATTTGCGGTTTCCTCGTTAACAAAATTCTGGTGTCTGTGTTATTTCTTTTCCGCATTATATTTTGTTATATAATTGAAATATCACAGGTTGTGCGTTAGGATCAATCAATTAGATAATCCAACCTTTGGTTGTTGATTTAAATTGATTGACACTTGAACATTGGTCTTTGGTACCGTTCAAGTTGTTTCACATAATAATCAGGCTCGCAGATTTCTATCTGTCTGATTTGCTGATTATATTGTGAAACAGAGATATCAACTCTCGTATATACTTTTCTCTAGATTGAGTCTGACTGTCTAGTTAATTCTCTAAAAAGTATATTAGAGTAAGTCCTCTCAGATTGCCAAACGAATAGTTGGGTGTGGTTGTTGTACCCCCGCATTTTCAACAAGTACAACTGTTAATATCTCAATACAAAAGATCACTTGTATTAATGGTCCTAACCTATTTTTGAAACCACAAATCATTGCAGGCATGTTATCATCACCATACAAATAAAATGATATCAAGCATCACTGACGTGACTCCTAATAATCAAAATAAAATACATGGTTTATTAAGATCCAATATTCAAACACTGAATCAATCTTTCTATACTACAATATCCTTTTACCAAAAATCTTTCCCTAGCAAGATCAATATAAAATCTTCATATTGTGATGAAAATGGTATTTGCACAACGAAACCAAGAATACCAACTGTAAACTGCTCTTTGAACTTTCGAAACTTTATTCAGCACCGAGGAAATACTACATCGCTACATAAGAGTAACTTTATGTGCAACTAATCGAAAAACATGATTATGCATATTACTAGATGAAGAATATGAAAATAATTAGGAGATAATCAGATGTTTGGCATGTGTAAGGTTATGAAGATAATCAATTCTTGACATATTTTCGGAAGCTCGTGAATCTAATGATGTATTCCTTGTTCCGAGATGCAATACATAAGAATTCGATAGTTTGAGCCTAGAAAATTGGAAATACATGTCAAGATGAGAATTCATAAGGTATTTTGTTGTATAACTTTTTTTATTAGGCCCAAAGGTTTAATAGTCAAGTTTAAGGTATGTTTTTCCTGAAGATGCAAACTTGGTTTTCAAAGTATACTAGTGTGTTGCAGCTGTGCTCTTTGTTTTCCAATTTGTGAAAGTTATGTCTAAATATTTTGTACCTTCCATTACTTGACCAAGTGTCGCCAAAGCGATAATTTGAGAGTATGAAAGTTTTTTTTTTTTTTTTTTTTTAACGAGAATGAAGTTTTCTTTGTAGTTTAGTTTTTTGGGAGAATACTGCACAAAACCAATGCCGAAAGTGTTGTGCTACGAGGTTTTGGTAGCATACGACAAGGTTTAAAGAAAGAAATGAAGAGGCTGGTGATTCAGACTACAGAATCAGAAAGTAACAAACAAGTTCATTGGTTTTCGATTAAACGAAAAGGTTTGCTTATGATTTATTTTGGGTATTGCAAGTGTGAACCTGCATAAAGGTGATTCATACTTTTTAAATGAATCATATCCTATACTTGGTTCAATTTACCCTTTTTCTACTGAACCCAAATGTTTAATAGAAATGTTGTTTGTAATCCATGAAATGTTTATCTTAAACTTGTTTGGTTGGACTTGTATGTCACAATTCTGCCCAAAGGTGATTTGCAATGATACCGAGTCTTGTTTTTAGGTTTAAGATGTTTACGTGTGCTTACTGATATGCTATATGTTTCGTTTCTATGTATAGCTGTTTAAAATGATAATAAACACGTATGTTGTGAAATAAAGTTTTGAAACTTGGAAGTAAAGATCCTTGTACATCATGGTTTACCCAAAGCTGCACCTGATGGTAATGAATCTATTATAATGTTTCATTTGTATATAGTGAAAGTGTTGACAGCATTGCATTACAGCAGAGTTATGAAGAACAGTGGGAGTATGATAACATTGTTTTGTTTATCATCTTCAATGAGTACTTGTTCTTGTTGTTTAACTTTTTTGTTGTCTATGGTCTTTAAGGAACGAAAAATAAGTGGGAGATCATTACAGAAAGTCTCTTTGGAGACATAGCTTATAATAAGCACAGAGAACAGGTCTCGAGTGAGACACAGATGATCTTTCTCGGAGATTAATCCAATAAAGAGATGAACAAATGTCTTGATGGAGACATATCTCTTATTGAGAAAAAAAAAAAGATCTCTTCGAGATAAAGGGTCTCGATAAAGACATCTCATATTGAGCCAGATGAATCTCTTCGGAGATGTTTGATTTCTTGTCGGACATACCTCAAGTGAGCCAGTTGTATACTTTATATATTTCGATGGAAACATGCCTCTTAAGTGAGCCAGTTGTATACTTGTCTTGATGGAGATAAATCTCAATTATATTAAGAAAATCATATAAAGTTGCGCTAGTAACATATAAAGTTGCGGTGAGAGCATATAAAGATTGATTCAATTTTAAGTTTTCTGGTTTGAAAAATAAAGTTTAAGGTGCAGTTTGTTCTGGCATAAGGTTAAGCCATTTAAAACATTTTTTCTTAAGATTATTGTCCGTCTAGTTTCCTGATTATAGAAATGGCGTATACATCTTCTAAATGGTGTAAAAGTCTATATAGTCGAATGCTAGCATACTTATATCTTGAGCTTGCTTTCGGTAAAGTTTTGTTGCTCAACCAAGTGGGAGATATTAGACATTTTTTATAGTTGGCACAACAAATCCTATTTACTCTAAACTAATACATGTTTAGTGTAAGCTAATTTATGCAATTTTTTAAAGCTAGTTTATGATTTAATCATGCTTAATGGCTTGTTTAAGGTTAATACTAGATAAGATTGGAAACTAGCATGACATGTCAAGTAGTTTGAGCTGTCCTATGAGCTGTCTAATACAGCCATGAGGTGTCACTCCAACTCATGATGGAAAGGTTGGAGAGACATGTGGCAAGCATGACTAAGCTCCCTTCTAGCCTCTTATACATATATGATTTTCTGATTAATCCATCTAAGAAATTGATGTGTATCAGGTTGTTATGCTAATGTTTTATTTCTGTTTTGATCTGATTTACTTCTTTCTTCTTAACATGTTCATGTTGTGTATCATGTTTTTATGCTAATGTTAAAGATCATGTTCAACTAATAAAGTGGTTACTTATTGTTCTGTATAGTTTTCAGATGCTGTAGAGTGTATTTAAACTAGGACTAATGAATGTTTCAATATATGGGTTATTCATAATCATGTATAAGCATAAAGTATGTTGATTATGATGTTGAAATTCCAACAACATCCACAGAGGCTCATCACTTGATTGAAATCCGCGAGACTCTAGTTTTGGCTAAATGGTTGCGAAAGGGACTGCGTAATACCGAAGTTCAAACACCACCTTTTCACCATATAGGACTCTTTAGGCAGTTATCAGTTTCAAACACTTGTAGGCACGTAATAGACACTGTAACGTTTATTTAATTGCATTTAATTTAGATAGCTTGGAATACTTGGTGAACTCTCATGTCTCTCTTAAGAATGAAATTACAATTACTCTATGTGAATATGGTAAAGTTACTTGATCTATAGAGAGAAACAGTCTAGCTGCATTTAAGGGAGTTGAGCACAAAAGAACAACGACTTCTTTCTCGATTAGCTCCTGATGTTTTTCTCTTTAACTTACTAACATAAATATCCATTTACCATTGCCAACATCACTGAACTGAAGTTGGATAATAGGACATAAAATACAAGTAGTTCCTTTCCGCTCGGTAGTCATCCATCCTAAAGACCAGATTTGCAGGCAGTTCATTTTATGTTGGTCCTGAAGACTAGATCTGCGCTCCGGTCCATGCGTGCAACAATTATGCAATTGTGGCTACCGCCTATAGGTGCAAAGAGCAAACATACTAGAATCCTCGAGATACACGCGCTGAACTTTCCAGAAACTTAGTCTCGTATAAATACACCATCTCCTTTCGTCTTCTCCCTACCCCATTTATCTTTTCAAATTTCAAATTTAAAAATCTCTCAGAAATTTAAAATCTCCAGCTAAAACACAATGAAAACTGAAACACTTCGCATTCAGACACAGAGCCGTCTTATGGACTAGGCCGGCTAGGCTGTTGTGTAGAGCCTCAAATTGTTAGGGCTCAAAAATATGATTTTTTTTTTTTTTTTTGTAAATTTTACCATATATATAGGTTTTGCAAACACCATGGTGTCTCGATCCTTCTGGTGATGAAATTAATTAGGCTTTGTGTATTGAGATTTTTGTCTATTGTATTGCTAAAAACAAGCCCCATGTTTCACCACTAAACCGTGGTTACTTCCCGAGGTTATGCTATTGCTATGATGGTGATAGTTGAGTAATTTCTGTAGAAAAATTCCCACTATTAGTTTTATGTTACAATTAGCGGTAAAAAAATGTATTACAATAAAAATAATCAAAATTGTAAACGAACAATACATGAAATATCAACCGTTTGAAATCAAGATATATTTCTCATAACTGAACAAAGATTATAAGTACTTTGCGATGCGTATCAACGAGAAGTAATCAAGAAGAAATTAAATAAAAATACGTTTTTATGTTTATCTAATTTAATCTTCATGGTTAAATATAAACTCAATATATTATTATAGAGTATTTAGCAAATAAGAGATCAATCCATCAAGATTTGCATGGATCAGTTATTTTAAATGAGATTTAGGGCTTGTGTTTGATGAGGAAGACTATCACAGGGAGAACTTGAGGGTTTTTGTAAAGGATAACAAGATAGGAGATGGTATATTTGTAAAAGAACAAAAAAAATATTTTTATATGAGATATTAATAGTGCTAAGGTAAAAGCAGAAAGGAAGTGTTATTCGATTTTCACTACCGGGATAATGATTACCCATTATCTAGGTAGAGGAAGCGCTTAAAGCAAACATCTTTTATTATGGTCCCACCACTACATATATATAGTGGAAAAAACAAACAAGTTGTTACATATCTATTTGTATCGGTGCTTATAGTTCTAGGTTTGTGCTACTATTAAGTCATAATTGATATGACTTAAAATTAACTTCGATATAAAAAATATAAATTGATCATGGTTTAGATTTCAAATTTCTTTTATTTCTCATTCTTCCTGCGTGAACAAAGATGAGTATTGACACCGTTTACTCTCTTTTATGAATCAAGATTTGAATTTTCAAAGAAAAATTGATTTTTCTGTAGCTTAGTGCCTAGATTTTTGTCAAGAACTTACGCTTGGCACCAACATAGTTCCAGGTAGGAGTTTGGTACCTATACCGTACATTAACTATCATTGACTAATTGAATTCTAAAAAATAAAATACATAAATATTAATAACGTCAATGATAATTTACTATTAACGCGTTTTTCATCGTCACCCGAACCTTGAGGCAATCTTCAGCTAGCGCTAGGATAATCTCTAATTGAGATTTTTGAATCACAAGGATGATTAAAGTACAAATTGCTTGTACTTCAATTATAAAGTGTTAGAGCATAACTCGGTTGAACCCACCAAGCCTTGGTATGTCATGGTTGGTAGTCATATTTTAGTATCGAAACTCATCTAGAGTCGCTTGATAATTCACTAGAGTCAACTTCGTTTAGGATAGACTAGAAAGTCTAGGAATGTTGAGACTTACAAGTATTACTGTGAAGACCTGAAGAACGTGAAGAAATAACGACTACAATGAATATATCATCCTTCCACTTGAGGTTAGTAATATTGACTTGATCTTGTTTCCATTCCTAATGTATCTTTCAATTCGTTCATGATTGAAAACATAACATGCGAAGTTATATATTTGAGAAACTCTAGTATTAGATTTGGTCATATTGTTATGATCAAAGTGTCAAGGAAGTATATTGAATTACGAAGTATAACGCTTATCTTTTAAACTTCGTAAATACGGCATCGACATAATCTATGTAACTTGTTACTTGATTGTGTATATGGGACATATGTGTAATTTCATCCTAGGAAACAATTTTTTTAACATTTGTGTAAAGGAAGTACATATACGAACTTGTTTCGGAATCGAAAGGAAATCAATAGGTGTGTTGGTCCGGTTTTTCTTGAAGATCTTTTATGACCGAATCATGCCTATGGTAGGATATGTAGTAGAACCGATTCTTTGACTTATGTTGAGAGTCTAGGTAGAACCGATCCTTTTCTATATTGAAAACTTGGTATGACCGAATTCTTAACTTATGTGAGAGTCATGGTGGAACCGATCCCTACCCATTTCGGGAACTTGGTATGACTGATTCTTAACTTATGTTGGGATTCATAGTGGAACCGATCCCTACCTATGTTGGATACTTGGTACAACCGAAACTTAACCTATGTTAGGTTTCACGGTAGAACCGATCTCAAAGGCAAAAACCGAATCTCAAGTTTACATATTACTTCACGGTTTTGTGTGAGTTTGGTATTATGGTTTGCAAAGATAGGAAAGTTATGGATATCAACATAATTTGAACATGTGCACATTTCTTATTCACAATTCTTCAAAGATATTCCTTGATACTCAAGGTGATTCCAAACCGAAATATTGAGAATTTTTTAATTAAGATTTTCGGTTAATACATGTTTTGATTTCCAGCAATTAAAACATAGCTCTAGAAAAAGGAATATTAGTAATGTGCTAAACTAATATTGGAAGTTTTTCTATGAGAGATTTCGGTAATATTGTTGGACATAAATTGGAAATATGAAAACCGAAATTAATACTTATTGCATATCTTGAGAGTCTTTTGGTTTTAGAATTTCCTTGGTTTTCATACAACCTTGGTCTATAAATAGTTTATGAACTTGTACTTCCAAAACTCATCAGAGATATTTACTTGATTTAACTTTTGAAAAAGCGACAAACATGAGCTTGACATTGAAACTTCACTTGACTTTAGGCGAATAGCTAGTCTATGACAAGAACCTTTGCTAGAGGTTCGAATAGTCTTTTTAATTTATCTTTCGCATTCGATTATTCACAAACCTTAAGTATATTACTTTTGAAGTTGACTTCAAACAACTGAAGATGGGCGTGCGTATTCGAAGTTGCAACTGCCTGAATTGAGACTCAAATTTGTATATCAAGTTTGATCAATTCTTGGGAAGAACAAATAACTTTTTCCACAAAAGAATTAGCTAAGAATAACAATTTGTATGAGTTTGAAAGTTTGCTTTAAAAAACAAATTAAGAAGGAAAGTACAATAATTGTCAGAAAAAAGTTTTTGAACATTTCATACCTTTAGGTTTACGAACCTAAGATTTTAGGTTCGCAAACTCAAAACTAGGTTTGTGAACTTAAGTTAGTTTGGGTTGAGGAACATTTATTTCTCCACTAGTAGAGTTCAGAGAACAAAAAAAATTCTTATATTGTGAACCCGTACTTCCAAAACTCATGAGAGATATTTACTTGATTTAACTTTCGAAAAAGCGACAAACATGAGCTTGACATTGAAACTTCACTTGACTTTAAACGAATAGCTAGTCTATGACAAGAACCTTTGCTAGAGGTTCGAATAGTTTTTTTAGTTTATATCTGGCATTCGATTATTTACTGAAGTCTTCAATTTTGCTATGATAGATAACTAGATAGATAAAAGGGAAAAGAGTCTCGAAGGAAAATCAATCTTTGTGACTATACATTCAATTGTCTTCATTAATGTATTTACCATGCACATTACTACTAAATTAATTGTCAAAATGTGTCACATATGTTAAAAACAAAATTTGTCGTGAATCTCATTAAATATAATTTTTTTGTAAATATAATTCTTTTTTTCTATATAAATATTTGATTTCGAATATAATAGTTTTATAAAAATTTTGGTAAACATTTTAGAAAAAGAAGTTTCTTTAATTTCAAATAATTCATATGAAAAACAACTAGCAATTTGGATTCTGATTATTTTATCTAGATACCGAGAAATGAAGATCACAAATTTTAGGAAAAAAATTCAAATGATTTTTTTTGTTCTCAGTATCCAAGTCACTTCCATAGAGACTCGTCACTTGGTTGAAGTCAGCAAGACTCTAGCTTTGGATAAATGGTTGATGAAAGGACTGTGTAATACCGAAGTTCAAACACCACTTTTGCACCATGTAGGACTCTTTAGGAAGTTGTTCACAAATTCATTCCCTGTCAAACCAATACAGTAACTCATGATTGAGAAACTCAATAGACGCCCGGAAGGATACTAGTAGTAGTTTTATGAAGCATCAATAAACTGGTCACAATTATACTACAGTATATTTTAGGAATAGTTCATCCATGTGGACCAGAGGTTTCCAGAGAGAATATTTTACCATTCACAGGCCAATACCATGCCTGGGAGAATCATTTCATCTTAGTCTCACAAATTCGTTCCCTGTCAAACCAATACACTAAGGCATGATCGAGAAACTCAATAAACTGGTCAAAAATATCTATTTTACGAATAGTCCTCCATGTGGAATAGAGGTTTCCAGAGAGAATATTTTACCAACCACAGGCTAGTACCACAGCCTGCGAGATTTATGTCATCTTAGTCTCACAAATTCAATCCATGTCAAACTAATACAGTAACGCATGATCGATAAACTCAATAGACATTTGTAGGAAGGATACTCATAGTAGCTTTATGAAGCATCAATTCAACTGAACATTTGTAGCAAGAAGTAATGCAAAAATTATTAAATCACTCAATAGTGCAAGAAGGATGCTAGTAGTAGTTTTACGAAGCATCAATTCAAGTGAACATCTATGTAGCAAGAAGTAACACAAAAATTCTTAAATCATCGCTTCATTAAACACCAACTGGATTCAAAGTAATCTGACTCAAGTAGAAGATTGAACCCTTCATTACAAAATGAAGGTTTCACAATGTCATTGAGCTTGTAGTTGAGGAATTTTTTGCAACAAATCTTAGTAATCCTCAGCTGAGCTTACCGACCGAATACATTTAGGAACACACACACACACACACACACATATATATATATATATATATATTACATTTAGTAATAATTTTGCTTTGTTACTTCAATCGGTGAATAAAATCGGGAAAAGTGATGTACCGATCAATTTTTTTTTTAATATAAACGTGTAACTAGAATCTACTGAGAAACTCTTATTGTTACTGTTAGTAAATAAATAGATTCAGATTTTCAGTCAGAAAATGTGTTTGATTTTATTTTCTGCTATGATGATTTAAGGCTTGATTGCCCATTTAAAAGTAAGGTTACTTGATCTATAGAGAGAAACAGTCTGGTGACCTTTATCCTGCACTAGGGGGAGTTGAGCAGAAAAGAACAACGATTTTTTTCTCAATGAACTCCTGTTGTTTTTCTATTTAACCTACTAATATGAATATCCATTGACCAACATCACTGAACATACAATACAAGTTAACAAGAAGAATAAAGGTTTCACGACTAACATCCACAGGCCAACACCACGACCTGGTACTGCTTGGGATAATTATGCAATTCAAGAATATAAAAGTGAATAAACAAACATGTTGCGGCTACCTCCTATAAATACACGATCTCCTTTGGTCTGTCTTATCTATTTTTCATTCATTTTCAAATTCAAAATCTCTGGAAAATTTTGAATCTCCTGCCAGAATGAAAACTCAAGCTGAAACCGTTCGCATTCAGACACTTCGGAAAAAATAACAAAGAAATCAACTGAGAAGAACTGCTAATCTTCTTCAACATGAATCCAAAGAAGACATAAGATTAATACCAAGCCAAAATATCTTTCTTCTTCACTTCATTTTACTGATTTTGTTTGTTTGTTATTTTTTGAAGATTGTTGCTGAATTTACATCACCGATGATGATTTCACTTGTTACTGAAGAAATGAAAGTAACTGCTCCAATCGAATATGTTGAGATTCTTAATTGTGATATTCTCGTTTCTTCAACAGATGAGGTAACTTTGTTTTTATGCCCTAATTTCAAATTACTTTATATTTCCTGAGATTTGATAGATAAGTTATGAATAGAACCGATTATAACGTTGTTATAATTTTCTTTCTATTGCATAATCTCGTTTTCCATAAAGATTCATCACTATCGATTTCATCTGAAATTACCAGTGACACAGCTCCAGCCAAATATGATGAATCTGATATCTCAACCGCAACGAAAATTTCCAATGTAAAAATTCGCATAAATTTCAAATTCCTTCTCAATTGAATGTTTTTCTACTTCAATCTAATGTATTTTAGTTGCAGATTGTTGAGTTTGCATATGATTCAGCTCTCTCATTTGAAGTCATCAACAACAGTGTGAACAATGATGGAGTCGAATCTGAAGAAGAATCAGAAGCTGTTTCATCAGACTCTATAAAGAAGGCAAAAAACAAGGATAAGTAGTTGATGGTAGATCTTCTCGAAAAATATGGAACTGATTCAAATCGGTTGAATTCGCTACTTAAAATCGGTGGCACGAGTATCGAGGATGACCTTAATGAGCTTATGAACAAGAAGGTGCAAATTGAAAGTTTCTATTTCGTCATATGAATCGCTCTGGCTTTGGTAGTATTACTCATGAAATCAAGTTCATTTGCAGTCGTCATATCCCGCACTCCTTGTCCAACTTGATTTGATTTCCGGTTAGGTTTAAATCATGAAACTTGCTGAATCGGTATCCTGCTCTTGAATTTTTCGATTCTCATTAATAACCGACCACCGGTTAATTTTTAATTGGTATAGAGTTTAGTTTTTCCTTCCCGATTTTCTTACTGACTATTTTTAAGCTTGTAATTTTGCTTGTAACTTCAACCAGTGAAGAAATCGGGAAAAGTGATGTATTGATCCACAAAACAGTAATATAAACGTGTAACTAGAATCTACCGAGGAACTCTTATTGTTAATGTTTGTAAATGAATAGATTAATATTTTCGGTCAGAAATAGTGTTTGGTTTATTTCTGCTATGATGATTTAGGGCTTGATTGCGCATTAATAGTAAGGTTACTTGATTTATAGAAAGAAACAGTCTGGCGACTTTTATCATGCACTTGAGGGAGTTGAGCACAAAAGAAAAGCGACTTCTTTCTCAATGAACTCCTGTTGTTTTTCTTTTTAACCTACTAATGTGAATATACATTGACCAACATCACTGAACATACAATACAAGTTAACGAGAAGAATACATAATTTTATTTCTCTTCCAGTAGTCATTCATCCTTTAGGAAGTTCATTTTGTGTTGGTTCATGTGAAATAGAGGTTTCCAGCGAAAGGTTATTTTACCATCCACAGGCCAACACCACGGCCTGGGACCTGTTTAGGAAATTATGCGATTCAAGAATATGAAAACGAACAAACAAACAAGTTGTGGCTACCTCCTATAAATACATGATTTCCTTTGGTCTTTCTTATCTATCTTCATTCATTTTCAAATTTCAAATTCAAAATCTCTGGAAAATTTGGAATCTCCTGCCTGAATGAAAACTCAAGCTGAAACAGTTCGCATTCAGACACTTCGGAAACAACAATAACGAAATCAACTGAGCGAACTGCTAATCTTCTTCAACAGGAATCCAAAGAAGACGTAAGATCAAAACCAGACCAAAATCTCTTTCTTCTTCACTTCATTTTACTGATTTTGTTCGTTTTTTTTTTGAAGATTGTTGCTGAATCTACATCACTGATGATGATTTCACCTATTACTGAAGAAATGAAAGTAACTGCTCCAGTCGAATCTGTAGAGATTCTTAATTGTGATCTTCTCGTCTCTTCAACAGATGAGGTAACTTTGTTTTTATGCCCTAGTTTCAAATTACTTTATATTTTCCTAAGATTTGATAGATAAGTTATGAATAGAACCGATTATAATTTTGTTGTAGTTTTCTTTCTATTGCGGAATCTTGTTTTCCATACAGATTCATGTCTATCAATTTTATCTTAAATTAACAGTGATACAGCTCCACCCAAATCTGATGAATCTAATATCTCAACCGCAACGAAAATTTCCAATGTGAAAATTCACGTAAATTTCAAATTCCTTCTCAATTAAATGTTTCTCTAATTCAATCTAATGTATTTTAGTTGCAGATTGTTGAGTTTGCAGATGATTCAACTCTCTCATTTGAAGTCATCAACAACAGCGTGAACGATGATGGAGCCGAATCTGCAGAAGAATCAGAAGTTATTTCATCAGACTCGATAAAGAAGGCAGAGAATAAGGATAAGTTGTTGATGGTAGATCTTCTCGAACGATCTAGAACTGATTCGAATCGGTTGAACTCGCTACTTAAAATCGGTGGCACGGGTATCGAGGATGACCTTAATGAGCTTATGTGCAAGAAGGTGTGAATTTGAATTTTCTATTTTGTCATATGGATTGCTCTGCCTTTGGTCATATTACTCACGAAATCAAGTTCATCTGCAGTCATCATATCCCACACTCCTCGTACAACTTGATTTGATTATCGGTTAGGTTTGAATCAGGAAAAGTTGCTGAACTGGTATCATGCTCTTGAGTTTTTCGATTCTCATTAATAACAAGCAACCGGTGATATAGATTTTATTTTTTCCTTCCCGATTTTCGTACCGAATATTTTTAAGCTTGTAATTTGCTTTGTTACTTCAACAGGTGAAGAAATCGGGAAAAGTGATGTACTGATCCACAAAACAGTAATATAAATGTGTAACTAGAATCTACTGAGAAACTCTTACTGTTACTGTTAGTAAATGAATAGATTTAGATTTTCAGTCAGAAAATGTGTTTGGTCTTATTTTCTGCTATGATTATTTAGGGATTGATTGCCCATTTAATGGTAAGGTTACTTGATTTATAGAGTGAAATAGTCTGGTGACTTTTATTCTGCACTTGAGGGAGTTGAGCACAAAAGAAAAGCGACTTCTTTCTCAATGAATTCCTATTGTTTTTCTCTTTAACCTACTAATGTGAATATACATTGACCAACATCACTGAACATA
>JAJJMB010007553.1:430248-523752 GCA_023531105.1 Papaver atlanticum
AGTAGTCATTCATCCTTTAGGAAGTTCATTTTGTGTTGGTTCATGTGGAATAGAGGTTTTCAGAGAAAGGATATTTTACCATCCACAGGCAAACACCAAGGCCTGGGACCTGCATGGGACAATTATGCCATTGAAGAATATAAAAGCGAACACACAAACGAGTTGTGGCTACCGCCTATAAATACACGATCTCCTTTGGTCTTTCTTATCTATTTTCATTCATTTTCAGATTCCAAATTCAAAATCTCTGGAAAATTATGAATCTCCCGCCAGAATGAAAACTCAAGCTTAAACAGTTCGCATTCAGACACTTTGGAAACTACAACAACGAAAATCAACTAAGACGAATTGCTAATCAATCTTCTTCAACAGGAATCCAAAGAAGACGTAAGATCAAAACCAGGCCAAAATCTCTTTCTTCTTCACTTTATTTTACTGATTTTGTTCGTTTGTTTGAAGATTGTTGCTGAATCTACATCATTGATGATGATTTTACTTGTTACTGAAGAAATGAAAGTAACTGCTTCAGTCGAATCTGTTGAGATTCTTAATTGTGATCTTCTCGTCTCTTCAACAGATGATGCAACTTTGTTTTTATGCCCTAATTTCAAATTACTTTATATTTTCCTGAGGTTTGATAGATAAGTTATGAATAGAACCGATTATAATGTTGTTATAGCTTTCTTTCTATTGCAGAATCTCGTTTTCCATACAGATTCATGTCTATCGATTTCGTCTGAAACTACCAGTGACACAGCTCAAGCCAAATTTGATGAGTCGGATATCTCAACCGCAACGAAAATTTCCAATGTAAAAATTCGCATAGATTTCAAATTCCTTCTCAATTGAATGTTTTTCTTCTTCAATCTAATGTATTTTAGTTGCAGATTATTGAGTTTGCAGATGATTCAGCTCTCTCATTTGAAGTCATCAACAACAGCATGAACGATGATGGAGCCGAATCTGCAGAAGAATCAGAAGCTATTTCATCAAACTCGATAAAGAAGGCAGAGAACAAGGATAAGTAGTTGATGGTAGATCTTCTCGAACGATCTGGAACTGATTCAAATCGGTTGAACTCGCTACTAAAAATCGGTGGCACGAGTATCGAGGGTGACCTTAATGAGGTTATGTGCAAGAAGGTGAAAATTGGAATTTTCTATTTCGTTGTATGGATCGGTCTGGCTTTGGTCATATTACTCACGAAATCAGGTTCATTTGCAGTCTCCATATTCCGCACTCCTCGTCCAACTTGATTTGATTATCGGTTAGGTTTAAAATCAGGAAACTTGCTGAATCGGTACCCTGCTCTTGAGTTTTCCGACCGACAACCGGTTATTATTACTGGTATAGAGTTTAGTTTTTCCTTCCCGATTTTCTTACCGACTATTTTTAAGCTTGTAATTTTGCTTTGTTTCTTAAGCCGATGAAGAAGTCGTGAAAAGTGATGTACTGATCCACAAAACAGTAATATAAAAACGTGTAACTAGAATCTACTAAGAAATTCTTATTGTTACTGTTAGTAAATGACTAGATTCAGATTTTTAGTCACAAAATGTAGTTTTATGAAGCATCAATTTTCAACTGAACAATATAGCAAGAAGTAACACATAAATTCTTAAATCAGCGCTTCATTAAACACCAACTGGATTTAAGGAAATCGTCTCAAGTTGCAGATGGAACCCTTCATTACAAAAATGAAGGTTTTCACAATGTCATTGAGCTTGTAGTTGAGGCATTTTTTGCACCTGGTCTTAGTAATCCTCAGCTGAGCTTACCGACCGAATACATTTAGGAAGACATATATATTACATAGGAGATTGTTTATCATCTTAAGATACAGTTTCTCATAACTACTACTACAGGTCTAAATGACCCATAACTTTACTACTCTGGAGAAAAAATAACCTCAGTTGCTACCACCACCTCCGCCAAAGAGGTAACCCAGGGAAGACCCACCGCCAGGAGCTGCGTGAACCTTAGTCGAAGGTCGATCCTGTTTCCAGAAACGCATATATGAGCAAATATTGTAACCACAAAAATCTAAGAAATCCATTCACAACAGACACAAAATTGCAAATATACAGATGCAACATAACCAAGTATACAAGATAAAAATACATCGAAGCTAGACAGACCATGAGTTCACAATGAAGCTCGAATGGCTTGTCCAAGGCTGTATAATAAGGTAAGTGTATAGATGTATTGTTTCGCGGATATATCAGTCATTGTCTACGAATGATACGAGATGAATGGAATTCCACAGATCTTAGTTAAAGACTTACAGTGATGAAGTTGCCAGTGTTCTGGCCATCAGCACGATAGTAGTTATTGGCTAGAGAACCTTGCACTACTCCGGCTGGACCCAGCTTAGCTTTATCCGCTGGAGGCGAAGGGGAAGACTTGTTAGCTGCAGGTACATTTTGTTCCACCTGAACTGGGGGGGTCTGAGCAGCAGCAGCAGCAGCAGCAGTGGGAGTTGCAGCAACAGCAGGTGCAGCTGTTTTTGGTTCCTCAGGACCAGCAAAGAGATACCCTAAAGAACTCTGACCTCCTCCATAACTGACTCCACGACCCATTTGTCTCTCTTTCTGTAAGATTCACATTTTAAAGTTACAAATCAAAACACAAAGATATATATATATATATATATATATATATATATACAGAACTAGGGTTTAATTTTGGGGATCGCCCTAAAAAAATCCACTCTCAAGTACCCAACAAACAAACAAACGCCGAGTCAGATCCATACACGTTTCATGAAAACACTGGAACTAAGAATACAACATGAGATGGTGAATGTCTGACTACATACAATCTAGATCCACCACTATTTACTTCTGGATTTGCAGTAAAACAAGAAGAAGAAGAAGAAGAAATTAAATCTGGGGTTTCATTTTTTTCATACCTTAGTTTTCGGATCCAAACTGGAGAAAGGCAAGATCAGAGATTATTTGAGTTTACAGAGGGAGTGTGAGTGAGAAATGAGAAATACAGTGGAAGAAGATATCAGAGGAGTAGAAGTTTAAGTTTTATAGAGGAAAAAGAGTTTTTGATACGGCCAGACCTCATAAGTTATAACGCCAGAGTCATTAAATTTTGAATTTTTTTTAATAACCGTTTAAATTCAAAAACTATGTTATCCAGTAATCCAATGTTGTCGGTAGTGGGATTCTAACTTTTGGTAACGGCAAAAAAAAAATGCGCCTAGGATCATATTCACAAAACTTATGATGGCTAACTCGGGAAGGGTCCGACTGAAATCACTTGATTGAGTCTCAATATGTTTGTTTTTTAGTGTTAAATCTGATTTAACTGACTTAAAAATATGTTAATCAGTGGTTTGATCCAATAAATTGTTGATTGCCATAAGAATTGCCCTAATATTGGAAAAACTCTTTCGAAATCCTAGGACTGTATGTAGGAAAATATTTTGAGTGTCAAAAAAAAAAAAAAACGCTATAATGCATCTGGTCCAACAGTGCTAGACGCCCAGTAAAGACATATTTTGAATAAAGTTTTATTACATCTTTATTAATTGATATGAGAGAGGGGATTTCAAACAAATGAATATCTTTTACGAGCCAAATACTTAGTATCCGATTGTGGAAGTTCGTTCTTAAATTCTTCTTTCGCCTTGATCTGAATCTTTAGAAAGCCGCTCTCTTGCTAGTTGGAGATTTCTAGGCACTCGCTATCAATTTTCTTTGTTTCCGTTTCCCTTGTCACACTTTGCCGAGGTAATTGCCCCGGTTCCCTTGATGCTTTTCCTGAGCATAAACAACACCAAATTGATATTGCGCACAGTACTGCTGCAACAACTGAAAGAACAACTCCAACGATAACTATTTTGACCGGCAAGTCATTTCCCTTGGCTGCATGAACGGACACATACAAAGATTTAGTAAAACAGGACAACGAGGCAGTTTAGTGTCAAATAAAATGCATGAAATTAGTGGGATTCAAGTACCTCTAGTTGGAGGAAGTTGAGAAGAAGAAGAAGGTCGAGGAGGCTTCGCATTAACAATGATAACCTTGGGTTCATAGAAAGGATGCATTTCATATCTGAAATTGCAACTTGGATTGAGAACAGTCGCACCAACTTTTCCATGACAACATACGGATAAGTTCCTGGCAAGCTGGCCGAGGCACTTACTGCAATCAGACGATGATATATCTGCACACTGTACTAATCCATATATCTGCCTAGACGCTGAGAAGTTTGCTTCTCCTACAGCAAACGATTTAGTAGATTCACCGGAAACTACACTTTCTCTGACTAATCTATCCATTAATCCAACTAAACTCTTATCAAACTCATCTTCATTACTTGTACTAATGCTAGTTCGGTTTACGATATAAAACACTGGTTTCTGCACCAGAACTGAAAAGAATGATTCGTTAGTATACCTTAGAACACATGCATCGTACCATAATATTGCTTGTTTAGAATTCGGACATCTTCTGTTTTGTTCAATGTCTGCAGTTGCTACGTCAAAACAAATTTGGCATTCTTCTGGTTTAAGATCACCTCTGCACTGGTAAGCCCCGTGAACAACGTCGGGATCGGACCCGATACTGGCACTTCGATATCCGTTGTTGATGCCTTCGTTGTTAAATAAAGTGAGCGATGAAGTGAGAAGGAAGTTGAGGTTATTCTGATAAGTACTGTTAGTGGTATAATTACCTCCTGAACAGAATTCTTGAATAAATATCGGATGTGCAAATGTACTGCTACTGACAAAGTGCCCGTAGATTATAAAAACAATGATCAGCATGCAATAGGCGCCCATTTTTAATCTCTTGATTTTCTGCTGATCAGAATTTTGTATTAAAATAAAATCTCATCAATATCCAAACATTTAGATCAGATTTTGTTTCTTGAGTCTTCAGTAATTGAGACACGTTCTTTCTTTGACTCTTGTGTTTCCTCCTTATCATTTTCTTTCTTTCCAAGTGGGCTTTGTGGCTCTCTCTGAAGTCTATCCGTATCAGGAATTATTGTGTTCGTCTTTTCTCCTTCACACACACAAGTAAAATCAAAGTCATCTGGTTTACTTGACTGAGTCTTATGAGGGTCTACACAGGAAAAAAGTGACAAATGCTTTATGGCTCTCTCCGTCGCTCATAACTTCTCTTAACCACTAGACCATTTTTTTTTAATTTTTTTAATTTTTTTTTTTTAAACAAGGATCTTTTCATTAATGGGATTTCAAGGTTACAATGAGTTTAAGATCGAAAATAAGAGAATACAAAGTAACAAGAACATACCGTAAGAGTACAATACCGAGAAATCCGACAAGAAAAAGAGAAGGATTACCGGAGTATGACAAATGCAAGTATGAATAAGATCCGATTAAATCGGAAGAAGGATGGTTTTTCTCGGAATTAAATTCCAACCATTTAGTTTGTTTTTCTTCTTTAGAAAGAAATGCTCCCAAAATAGGAGTGATTTGCTCAAATCTCTTATAGCTGGTGATGAAGCTTCCGTCGTAAAAAAGACCACCTATGGAGATTCCGTCGCCGGATAAGTTGATGATGAAGATTCCGTCACCGCAGACAACCAAGATGAAGATTTCGTCGTTGGAGAGCATCACTATTGATCTAAAAACCCAACCCAATAACCAAGAATCGCCATGAAAGCGAAGATAAACCTCAAAAGAGTAGATAAAACCACCAAAATGGTGTAGATAAGTAGAAAACATAATAAAAACCAAACTACTCAACTAACTAACCTAGAAAGCAAGGAAAAATGAAGAAATCTGCTCAGATCTAGTCCAAAAATGAACTAGATCTGAGCAGAGAAGAACTAGATCAAAATTTAGCAACTATTGAAATTATTTTTCTTTTGTAACTTCCTAGTTCAAAATTTAACAACTACATATGATCTTTATCGAACATCTCACATAATTAGATGAATGCACCCAAAGGATGCTGGCTAATTTGAGGCCTAGGCCAATTATTTGGGGCCTGTTACTAGATGACAAAAAAAGGTCATTAAAAAGTAAAAAGGGTAACCCCTTATCCAACTATTTTACATAATGACTAATTTATCCCTGATTAATTAGTGTTAATCGGATGATTAATTGATATTTAATCAAATTAAACTAGAAATTAACTAATCTTGATTCTTCGTCAAAACATGAAAAGAAGATTATTATTTATTTATTTTGAAAAAACTCGCCCTGAATCGGTGGATGTTCATGCTCACATAAACCGATTATAAGAATCGGTTTATAATACTTAGAACATAGACCGATTGTAAATTTCAAGAGTTTTTCTGTGATTTTTTTTCGCCAGAATCGGTTTATGTTAATGCATGCATAAACCGATTGTTAATCTGTGCATTTCTTCGACTGTTTTGCTCATAACTTCTCCGTCCGATGTCGGAATGACCTCATTCTTTTTGCGTTCAATTCAAAATTTCATGCTCTATAATATAAAGATAAAAATTTCCAGATTTGTGCAAAAATTCAAATATGGTTAATGAATCGGTTGATGTGTGCATCAGCATAAACCGATTGTGGTTGATGTTCATCACATCAACCCAGAATCGGTTTATGTAGATGTACCATATCTACCAATTTTTGGGATCATCAATAACAATCGGTTTATGTGGACCCTTAAATAATCCGATTGTGGGCATAGAAGTTAAGAAATCAAAGGTTATACAATCGGTTATGTGGACATATATGTAATCCGATTCTAACCAAAAAAATATACTGAAATGCCAGAATCAGGCTATGTGGACGTAGATCGATTCTGTTTCAAATTTCTCCAACCAGAATACACATTTAGTACAATCGGTCTTTGTGGGCATGAACAAAATCCGCTTTTAAGTAAAATCGGTTCATAAGTACATTGAAGTAAACCGATTCTAATAAACCCAGAACACTTTGATTTCAAAAAAATCGAGTTTTTAGTGATTGCATGTTGCTAAAACCTAATTTATGGGATTGAGTTGCTAGAAAAGTACTTGATTCGTGTCATTTCATCTGCTTCTATGACACTCTAAGATGGTTCGTATTAGGGGAGAAAAAGAGAAGAAGAATCGGTTGGAGATGGCGATGGAGATGGAAATGAATTTGATTTTGATTTTGATTTAAGTTTTTACTTTTATTATTAAGATTTAATGAGGATACATTTGTAGTATTAATATTTGATAGAGGGTAAATTAGTAGTTTCATTTCTTAATAACCTTTTTTGTCATGTAGTAGCAGGCCCCGAATAAACGAGATAGGCCCCAAATTAGCCAAGTTTAGGATCAGTATTTTATAATTTATTTTGGTGTTTCTTTTATAAATGAAAATTCACCTACTGGAATTGAACTGATTTTGCGTAATTTTGTAGGGTACTTCCTGGGAGCTAAAGGAGAACAATCAACACTAATAAATGAAGAATGAAGAAAAGCGTTAGCTATGCTTGAAGCCATCAAACGGGAAAAAACTAGAGGAGTCATTAATTTTCAGTTAGAATTAGATAATAAAAATGTAGTATCTGCAATAAATGGTGCAGTGGGATACATTCAGTGGAAAACCAATAATATTTTCCAAGAGTGCAAGTTTTTACTAGAACAATTTTCTTCTTGGTCATGTTCCTATGTTGAAAGGGACGTTAATAAAGTAACAGATGTGATCGCTAAATATGCCAGAGTCGATGACCTTAGTGTGTGGGATTCAAATCCTATGATTTCTTTCTAAACAATATTTAGAAGGACTCGTTATGTAACTCGATTTAATATCTAATGAATTTTCTTTCTTAGTGAGAAATTTTTTGCCCCCCTTGCGAAATAATCAGCCCCCTATCCGCTTTGGGTTGGATGGTTTCAGAGGCTCGTTGTTAGGCTAGCACGACAATATGTTCAATTAATGTGGTACGCTTTGGAGCTCAGTTTATTGCTAGGTTTCCAACTAGTTTCTTATACTCTTTATCCAATAATTTTCATAATAAAAAGGAGTCCAAATTTGTGCACCCCTCTAAAACCGGGGTGCACATTCCGGCCTGTTAGAGCACTGCTCGGTCGAACTCGCAAGCGTTGCTATCTCAAGCTTGTTTGTCAAGTTTAGTTGTCAAAACTATAAGTCTTAATTTCTAGTCTACTTATAGCTATTTCTCGGATTAGGATAGAATATGTAGTTGAGCTTTAGACTTCACGTCGTTCATCGATTGAAGACGAAGAACTACTAAGGCGAGCTTATGGAACTTCATCAACAAAAGGTATGTGGAGACTTAAACTAATCTATCACTCAGAAGTCTATTTCTATTCTATCTCGTATTGAGACAAAAGTCGTATAGCTATATAGACTTTACATTATACACATTTGATATTTCGAGCTGAGTTTAACTCGCTTACATATTTCTCGAAATATGTGTTGGTAAGCTTTCTCTTTAACCAAGTTCATCTTTTATTCTTGACGAAAGTCAAAAGATGATCATGTGAAAATTGCCTAGTAACATCATGCATGGTTTGTGTGAGACAGTCATTTGATGTAGATTCGGAATATTTCGTATTGATCGTTTGATCACGTGAAAATTGCTTTGAAGCTAATAATTTGTGTGAGACAACTATTCTCGTCTTCTAAGAATATTTCAATGATTAAAATGAGAGTTTAAAACAATTAACCATTGATTGGATATAACACAATATGCGTACTTGTATGCTAACTGTTGCAAGTGTATTCCAAGTCCGGGAATTTAGTATGCATACCCATATGCGTACTGATTCAACAGTTGAAGTCCGGGAACTATAGTGTGCGTACTGATTTCAACCGAGTCCGGTCATGAACGACAGTATGCGTACCCGTTTGCATACTGGCGAACAAGACCAGGTCCTGGAACTTAGGTATGTGTACCCGTTTGCATACTTGAGTGGGTTAAGTTCTAACATCGGTTATGTATGTTTACATACACATGAACAAATACATTTATATAATAAGGAATTCAATCTTTGCAAACCGTGGCTATAATGTTCATGAACTGATTCGAGTGAAGCAAAACCGATTTTGCTTCAATTCTGTCTGGTATACTTCTATGAGAATATAAACAATTGAACAACTCTATAACTAGTTTCATTTGAGTCATTTGAATTAGTTGTGATTAAGATGAACAAGGTTGATATGAAAGTGTTCATATGGCTAACTTAGGTTAACTATTGTTGAGCCAACTAAGTGTACACGTTTAGGTACGGTTACCCATATCTAAATAAAGGTACATTTTATTTGTGTGTAACAAGCTAAGTCAATCTAAGAGTTGAAAGATATTAGCTTGAATCTAATTAGGTTTTCATCTAACGGTGAATATTTAATGCTTTGTTACCAAGGTAACATTGATTGCAAACCCTGATTTGAAGACTATATAAGGGAGAACTCTAGCTACTGGTAAACTAATCCCCACACCTCTTATGTGATGCTAGTTGCGACCAGAGTCGATTCTCCTTTAACCCATTTTTTTCCAAAACCATTATAGGTTAACGACTTAAAGACTTCATTGGGATTCTGAAGCCAGACCCAAGTATTTTCTCTGTAGTTGCGTGTTCTGATCTTACTTTGTTCTATCGTATTGAGTACTATCTTCTCTAAGATTTTCTCGAGATTTAATCTCCGATAGGTAAGATAAAAAGTAATCACAAAGCTCTTCATCTCATTCTTTGTGATTCCACAATATCTTGTTTCGCTACCATACGGTTAAGTTATTGTGAGGTGATTGATATTACTAGGCTTTTCTTCGGGAATATAAGTCCGGTGTATCAATTGGTTCCTGTTCACCGGCTTAAGACAGTGTGGTGTTCAAATATGGACTAGGTCCCGGGATTTTTCTGCATTTGCGGTTTCCTCGTTAACAAAATTTATGGTGTCTGTGTTATTTCTTTTCCACATTATATTTTCTAAATAATTGAAATATCACAGGTTGTGCGTAGTTCAATCAATTAGATAATCCAACCTTTGGTTGTTGATATAAATTGATTGATACTTGAACATTGGTCTTTGGTACCGTTCAAGTTGTTTCTCATAATATTCAGGATCGCGGATTTCTATCTGTTTGATTTGCTGATTACATTGAGAAATAGAGATATAACTCTTGGATGTATTTTCCTCGATTGAGTCTGACTGTCTAGTTGATTCTCTTGGAAATATATTGGAGTTAGTCCATACAAATTGCCGAAACGAAATATTTGGTGTGGTTGTTAAACTCCCGCTTTTTCAATTGGTATCAGAGAAGGAAAACACGTTTAAGACCTCATAAGTCTGTGTTTGTAGCAATCTGAATCTGTGGACAGAAGATTGTCTCATTCTTACACATACAAAAATGTATTCCAAAGGTTTTGATTATGCCAACTGTCTTGGGATTACCTCAAAGGATAACTCCTAAGATGATTCTTCCGAATCCCAAGGTAGAAAAGATGCTGATAACATTCCCTCTGATGTGACATTTTACACCTTGTCAGAAGCTGAAATGGAACTCACAAGAACTTTAAAAAAAATCTGCTGAGATTATTGATTTTCAAGATTCTAAAATTAGGTCTCTTGAGGAAAAAACATGCTCAGCTCATTGATGAACTTGAGAAGTCTCTTAATCGAGATCGGGAACTCTACAGTATATTTGAGTCATTCTCTAACAATATCAAAAACCTTGTTCAAGAAACTACTCTACAGCGTGAAAAGATTGGTGTTCTTGAAGATATTGTTAAAAAAGATTCAGTTAGAGAAAAACGTTTAGTCGAGACTCATTCATCAGATCTGAACACTATTCGTGTTGAAAAAGAGAAACTTGTTGCATTACTGCTTCTAGCACAGGAACATTGCAAATCCTTGAAAAAGGAAAACTCTGTTTTAATGAGTAAATCTTCTTATGTGCCAATATCTAATTCTGATGTAGAACATTCTATATTTAGGCTTTATTATTTTTGGAAGTGTTTTATTATTAGAATTACTTATCTTTAGAAGTTACATTATTATTATCAATCATTATTGAGATTTCTTAACAATTCTTCTACTTTACTATCAAAATTATTTATTCACGCTTCCGTTTTGCATTAAATTCTCATATGGGATTTCAGTACGTAAAGAAAATTACTCCAAAGGAAGAGTCTGCTGAGAAATGTTTACATAACTTGCAATCTTCTAATAGGGCTACAAATTTAAAACAGGTTCCTTCCAATGTCTCTCTTCCACGAACCTGTTCCTTTTGTGGGAAAAGAAATCATTATGAGTCACATTGTTTTGCTAGAAAGAAATTGGTTTCGATCTTCAAAATCTACTTCTTTTTGCTGTCGACGGAGTGAATTGTTTGACGACATCTACAATGGATTTCACTCCTGCATAAAACCAGAATTCTCATGCACAAGTTTTCCAAAGTCATCCCTCTAGAAATTGCTATATGAATAGTGTCCTTCTTAATGGTGCTAATTTGTGCGCTACAAATATACACATTCCCAGTGCTATTGAGAATAAGTCTGGTAGACCTAAGTCTAGGAGATGGAATTTTCTCAATTCTGACCCTCTGGAACAAATCTCTAGAGGTCCTAGATTTAGTCCTCAGAAAAATCCTTCGGATGGATACTCCAAAAGGTTCATGTCTTATTTCTCTGGAGTAAGAAATAACTGAAGGAAGGTAAGGAATATAAGGCTCAAACATTCAGATGGTATTTACAACTTGTCTCTCAACATTCATGGTGGGATTACATCTCACCTTGCTACCTAGCTCTAGGTAATTTCATCCTTGTATCTTACTTGAGAGTTACAAGGATGATATTTGCGAGATGCTCAAGTTTACTATAGATTACCATTTGTCTTGAGTTTGAAATAATTGTTTTCTTCTTTTGTAAATGTTGAGTTATATCTTGACTCCTAGTAACTTTTGCATCTTTCTTTCATACGCTCTGATTTAAAGTAAACCTTTTATAATTTGAGATATGCAAATATGAGATATCTAAAAACAGAGTGTATTTCCTTATTATTGGATCCCTTCTGATCCATTAATCTTCCATAAATGGTCCACGAACGTTCGTGTCTTCCTTGGGAGTTTTAGGGTTTCCATAACAAGGATGTCCTTCTCTTGTTCGTAAACATATATATATTTATATTGTTTTTCCTTCCCTAATAAAATAAAAATAAAAATGGAGAACTCCTCAAGACCTCAGAAAGTGGTGAATCTTGAGATGGATGAAGACATTAAAGGATGCGATTCAGTTCAAGAACTTGTCTTGAAAAAGATGATTGCAAGGAAAGAGTACAACTCCTGGATTGGTGAATCTGTCAAGGATTTAATTCTTTGTCAGAATGACTCTAGGGTCAAATTTATAAATCTTCAACTGTAAATAAATCAGCTCATTGATGGTCAGACCAAAATCCTTGAAAATCAAAAGATCTTGATTCGGAATCAGAAGAAATTCATCTTGGACTGTGTCAAAGCTATTGTTGATCGAAAAGTCAATGTTCTAACCTATGAACATGGAGTCTCTACGGTTAAAAGAATCAAGGATATCAGTGATACCTTTTATGATGGAGTTTTTCAAAGGTATGAAGTTATCAAAGAAACTTGATTTTATCTAGGAAACTTATTATGAGAATTTATTCTTGTGTTTTAAGAAGGATAACTAGGGTTTGGAATAGCAATTATTATGATTACACATAGCTATTGCCAAGATTTTCATCTTGCAATGTTTAAGATTTATTTTTTAAATTCTAATATCTATTTGTAAAATGATTTTGCAGTATTAATCTTTATTGGTTTCATATATTGCAAATAATGTTATGGGATATGTGTGTTTACGTCCGTGAACTATGATTGTCCCATATATGTCAAAAGTTAAGTCTATTATGTCATTATGCAAATATTTATGGAAAATAGAATGAACTTTTGGTGTCAAAGATTAAGTATATGGTGTCATTATGCAAATATTGATGAAAAATATAATGAATCTTTGAATATTCCGCAGTGTTGATCTTTTCCTGATCCACTTCTATGTGAAAGTACTGTACGGCTCCGTAATTTTTCTTATGTTGAGCATTTCGGATTAAAGTAATCATTGAGGTTACTTTGTGGTTAATTTAATTGAGTTTCCTGGATACAAATTCATGTTTCATGTGATTTGTTAATGTCCAAAGAAATCCTTCTTTTCTTGTAAAAGTAAGGTCGCTCTTGTTGTTCTTTCGGGAATGATATTTTATGGGGGGGAGTTCTTAATTAAACTTTTGCTTAATTGCCAAATCTTTGTGGGGGAGTGCGGCTGTGGAATATTGTAGGAGTTATCTTGTATCTTTATAAACTCATTGATGAATACACTAAGTTTTGACTATGTGAAATCCTCGAAACAAAGTTGATATGTTCTCTTTTAGTCATGAAGTATCTCTATGAGAATTTCATTATGATCCTGCTAGTTTTCGTACCTTTGCCAATTTATATTGACAAAAAGGGGGAGAATCATTGTGTAGTTCGCACTACAAATACATATGGTTTACGGATCATTATGTAAGGGGAAGTGTTTTTTATTGTGAGATGAAGTATTGACTAAGAGGGAATGATACATATCACCATAGTATTATTATCAAAGTTGTGATACAATTGAACTTTGATGATGTGTAATAATATTATGACACTGTATAACAATAATTGAGAACATATGTTTTCTTATTGTTATGGATACGGATCTTCAACAACCATGATGCTGAGTTAAACACGTTCAGAATCACTGGAGTACTTGGAAGCGACGAAGATTTCGAGTAATATTGAAGAACCAAGGAAATCGAGCATTTGTATGAGAAGCTTCAAAGTTTATTTATTTTTTAATCCATATGTATTGATAGTTTTGTCATTAAAATTGACAAAGGGGGAGATTGTTAGAGCACTGCTCGGTCGAACTCGCAAGCGTTGCTATCTCAAGCTTGTTTGTCAAGTTTAGTTGTCAAAACTATAAGTCTTGATTTTTAGTCTACTTATAGCTATGTCTCGGATTAGGATAGGATGTGTAGTTGAGCTTTAGACTTCACGGTGTTCATCGATTAAAGACGAAGAACTACTAAGGGGAGCTTATGGAACTTCATCAACAAAAGGTATATGGAGACTTAAACTCATTTATCACTCAGAAGTCTATTTCTATTCTATCTCCTATTGAGACAAAAGTCGTATTGCTATATAGACTTTAAATTATACACATTTGATATTTCGAGCTGAGTTTAACTCGCTTACATATTTCTCAAAATATATGTTGGTAAGCTTTCGCTTTATCAAAGTTCATCTTTTATTCTTGACGAAAGTCAAAAGATGATCATGTGAAAATCTCCTGGTAACATCTTACATGATTTGTGTGAGACAACCATTTGATGTAGTCTCGGAATGTTTCGTATTGATCGTTTGATCACTTGAAAATTGCTTTGAAGCTAATAGTTTGTGTGAGACTGCTATTCTCGTCTTCTAAGAATGTTTCAATGATTAAAATGGGAGTTTAGAACAATTAACCATTGATTGGATATAGCACAGTATGTGTACTTGTATGCTAACTGTTGCAAGTGTATTCCAAGTCCGGGAATTTAGTATGCATACCCGTATGCGTACTAATTCAACAGTTGAAGTATGGTAACTATAGTATGCGTACCCGTATGCGTACTGATTTAAACTGAGTTCGGTCTTGAACGACAGTATGCGTACCCTTTTGCATACTGGCGAACAAAACCAGGTCCGTGAACTTAGGCATGCGTACCCATTTGCATACTTGAGTGGGTTAAGTTCTAAAATTTGTTATGTATGTTTATATACACATGAAAAAATACATTTATATAATAAGGATTGCAGTCTTTACAAACCGTGGCTATAATGTTCATGAACTGATTCGAGTGAATCAAAACCGATTTTGATTTAATTGTGTCTTGTATACTTCTATGAGAATATGAACAATTGAACAACTCTATAATAGTTTCATTTGAGTCATTTGAATTAGTTGTGATTAAGATGAACAAGGTTGATATGAAAGTGTTTATATGGCTAACTTCGGTTAACTATTGTTGAGCCAACTGTAATACCACGATATTCGGCAGTGGTGGGCCGAATGGAATATAAGTAATGGTTTGTCCTTTCCTAACACCGAGGCTTTTCAACATAATTGGCTCCAGAGTTGGCAGAAAACTATGTAGTTAAGCGTGCTCGAGCGGGGGCAATCCAGGGATGGGTTACCTCTTGGGAAGTTTCTGTTGGATTACCGCAGCGATGCATGTTGAAAAACCCACACTGCCGGATAACCGCAGTGGCTAAGTTGGGACAGTATCGGTGGAGGGACGGGTCATTACAAATTGTATCAGAGCCGACGACGGGTCACCTGCCGAGGGTGGGAAGATACGCTGGACAGGGTTGTTTCAGGTGCTTCTCATGAGGGGCAGGAAACGTCGGAGATATGGACTTGCGAATATGTTCTGGAGCCGAGGACGACACCAATTTAAGGTGGTGGTATTGTAATACCACGATATTTGGCAGTGGTTGGCCGAATGGAATATGGTTCGTCCTTTCCTAACATCGAGGATTTTCAACAGAATTGGCTCTAGAGTTGACAAAAAAATCCGCAGTTAAGCGTGCTTGGGCGGGGGCAATCCAAGGATGGGTGACCTCCCGGGAAGTTTCTGCTGGATTACCGTAGTGATGCCCGTTGAAAACTCCACACTGCCGGATAACCGTAGTGGCTAAGTGGGGACAGTATCGGTGGAGGGACAGGTCATTACACCAACTAAGTTTACACGTTTAGGTACGGCTACCCATATCTAAATAAAGGTACATTTCATTTGTGTGTAACAAGCTAAGTCAATCTAACGGTTGAAAGATATTATCTTGAATCTAATCAGGTTTTCATCTAACAGTGAATATTGAATGCTTTGTTACCAAGGTAACATTGATTGCAAACCCTGATTTGAAGACTATATAAGGGAGAACTCTAGCATCTAGGAAACCTAATCCCCACACCTCATGTGTGATACTAGTTGCGACTAGAGTCGGTTCTCCTTTAACCTAGGTTTTTCCAAAACCATTATAAGTTAACGACTTAAAGACTTCATTGGGATTCTGAAGCCAGACTTAACTATTTTCTTTGTAGTTGCGTGTTCTGATCTTACTTTGTTCTATCGTATTGAGTACTATCTTCTCTAATATTTGCTCAAGATTTAATCTCCGATAGGTAAGATAAAAAGTAATCACAAAGCTCTTCGTCTCATTCTTTGTGATTCCACAATATCTTGTTCCGCTACCATACAGTTAAGTTATTATGAGGTGATTGATATTACTAGGCTGTTCTTCGGGAATATAAGTCCGGTGTATCAATTGGTTCCTGTTCACCTTGATTTATCACAAGAAAGAACAAAACTCGTAGGTATTTCTGTGGGAGACAAATTTATCTATTCAGTAGACTTTTCTGTGTGAGACATATTTGTTTATCAAGTCTTCGAGTTTGGGTCATAGCAACTCTTAGTTTTCGGTGAGATCAGCTAAGGAAATCAAGTGCGTAGAGTCCTAATGGGATTCAAAGGCGTAAGGAACACGACTGTACATTAATCAGTGTAAGATTGGTTAGGGTTTAACTACATTCCAGTCCGAAGTTAACTTGTAGTAGGATAGAGTCTGTAGAGGCTTTATACAGTGTGGTGTTCAAATCTAGACTAAGTCCCGGGGTTTTTCTGCATTTGCAGTTTCCTCGTTAACAAAATTTCTGGTGTCTGTGTTATTTCTTTTCCGCATTATATTTTCTATATAATTGAAATATCACAGGTTGTGCGTAGTTCAATCAATTAGATAATCCAACCTTTGGTTATTGATATAAATTGATTGACACTTGAACATTGGTCTTTGGTACCGTTCAAGTTGTTTCTCATAATAATCAGGCTCGCGGATTTCTATCTGTTTGATTTGCTGATTACATTGAGAAATGGAGATATAACTCTTGGATGTATTTTTGTTTTATTGAGTCTGACTGTCTAGTTGATTTTCTTGGAAATATATTGGAGTTAGTCCATACAGATTGCCAAAAAGAAATATTGGGTGTGGTTGTTAGATATCCGCTTTTTCACGGCCGTCTTTATTGGTTAACCAAAACAGCATAAACCACCTAAATTTTAACTTTTCTTTTCTTTTATATTTCCTTTTTTTTTCCTGGCGAGATTGGGGTATACCCAAATTAATTGGGGTATACCCGATTTTAAGAGGACTCTTTTTAAGGGCTAAGAGGGTGTCCTCATGGGTAAAGTTACAAAACTGCCCTTTCTCATTATAATTCTTATTACCATAATAAGTTTTTTCACTTATTTTCCTTTCATCTTCTCCCCTTCCCTCTTCTCGTCTACCATAACGGCTTCTCCATCATACCTCCATCGAAAACTCTTCGATTAATTCGTCGTAATCGTCGACTCAAAAATTCCATTGTCGATTAATCTTCAAACATGGAGTCGTCGAAGGGTACTCGTATGAAACAAACACATAGAAAACCTAATCGAGATAACCCTGGATTTGCAAACTTAGCTCAACACAAATGGAATAACAAAACCGTTGAAAAAGAAACTGCTGAAATCGCTGAAACCGAAGAAATAACGCGAATGAGAAAGCAAGGGCCTACTTAAACTTACTCCAGTACTTCAATTTTATGTTTGCATGTCAAATTAGGTCATAAAAATCGAATATGTGAATCTACGATTACTTAGACGATAGGGCCTCTGATTGACGACCTTGCCGACTTTTCATATTTAGGGTTAGTCGTTACCTTCCTAGGTTGAAGATCTTTCCGACTGTTCATATTTGTAATTGCTATTTACAGGGTCGGCACAGTATTCAACGTAAAAACCCTTCCGACTAAATGTAGCTTTGGCAGTCATTGGTTCTTTAGAATTGTAACCTTCCGACTAATTGTGTGGAAAATACTGAGTTTCCTGAGTTATATAGCGTTATAAGCCGGCATATTTGTTTAATATAACCCTGCCGACTTTGCATTAGTCGGCACCCTATTGATTTTCGTCAATGCCGACTAATTGTGTGAAAATCCTTGTGTTTCATGTGTTCATTTTTTCAATAGTCGGCATGCTATTTGAATAATTCCCTGCAGACTATTGATTAGTCGGCATAGATTATTTTAGTCGTCCCTACCGACTTTTATTTAGTGGCATTGGTTGTTGTTTTCGACCCTGACGACTGGTTGATTTTTTTTTTTTAATTGTTCTTATTTAGGTTACAAAAGGGAAAAAAGAAAAGTGTTACTCCTCCTTAAAGACCTCCCCGTGTTAGTGACAAACTCTTGACTGCAACACATCGTGGGGCATTCGTTGAGCCCGAAAGATCTGTGAACGGAATGATTCTCAACCACCAACGTAACCAAGTGATCTAGATGAAACTCCAGATGAAGGCCAATCAATTCCATCTGGTTGAAGAGGTAATGATAATGATGGTGTTGAAAGAACTCCGACTGCTGGAGGAGATAATCATGATGATGATGATCAAGACATGCCACCTGTTGGAGGAGGTAATGGTGATGGAGATAAAGATAATGATGGACAACGTGAAATTGTTGAAAAGGAAGAGGATAAAGAAGAAGGTGGAGAAGAAACAGGTAATGATCAACAAACTCAAGCTGCAACTGCAACCGGAAGACTGAAGAGGGTTATCACTAAACCAGCTGATTCCCACATGCCTCCCCCTTACTTGAAGAAGCAACTGGAACCAAGTCAGCCTCCACTAGGGACCCCACAAGATGGTGGACATGTTCTTTTTGGATACAAAGACTCATGGGCATGTGAAATCCATAATACTATCGTAAGTAATCTCAATCAAACTTTGTTTTTTATTTAAGTGTATCTATCTTAAATTTGCTTCAAGTGTTTGTATTTCTTTTAATTTTGTGTTTTTGGTATTTAGGATCACAAGCATGCCATCCGTCTTTAGAGGCGCCAACCTTCTAACACTATGATGAAGAAATGGCCACTTGATTGGGAATGTGACGAGGTGAAAGAGATTGTCAAGAACTATGGGCTTTGGCCTGCGGTGAAGAGTTCAGTTGTTCAGTATGACAAAGTTACCGTATCTGCATTTTATGAGAGGTTCTACGGAGAGACTGATACGATGTTATTCTCATTCGGTGAGATGGCGGTAACTCCCGATAATGCTCATCAAATTCTAGGCCTCGACGTTTAGGGCAAAGCAATCAAAGATGGCTTTAATAATGGCATTACTTGGGAGAATCTCTTCAAATTGACCAAGATCTTGTTCGGTTGGGATGAGAAGGAGTCGAAGACTATGTTTGTGGAGAAGGATGGTTATATAAGAAGGAAGTTAAGTTTGAAGTTGTTGAGGGACACATACTCTGGGACCCAGAAAATCTATGATGAGGAAGGAAGTGTGGACTTGGTGCAAATCAATGCAACTGTGTTGGCTTATTTGCTATACGTCCTGGGAAACTATATCTTCCCCGACAGTTCCGGAAACTTGGTCGACGACAAGTATCTTGAACTATTGCATCCCTTTAATCAGATGTATACGTATTCTTGGGGTACTGCGATGGTTTCCTTCTTGAATGCAGAGTTGAAAAAGGCTTCAAGGGCACTCACTACGCAAGTTAATGGAAATCTATGTCTCTTCCAGGTAATTCTATTGTATAAATCATTTATATTTTCAAAATGCTTATAAGATAAGATTCTTACTAAACTTTGTGTTTGCATAGGTTTGGATATATGGGCACTTCCCTTCTTTGGTGAAATCCAACCCCCACATCAAAGTGAACACTAAGCTTGCGAGTCACAAGCCAAGAGGGAAACAATATAGTTTTACTGGTGCTCAGGAGAAGGATATGCCACAACAGCTTATCAACATGCGAGTCGTCTTGGACAAATTGACTGCGGATGAGGTAATATTTAATCTGTATCGAGATGATAGAAAAGAAAAAATAATTGTAAGGAGAAATGATGTTGCATTTTACTACGGTCCCTTGTTTTAACCCCAAGGATTTTCAATGTACGATCTACAACGGGTAATGCGACAAGTGGGTTACGTCCAAGAAGTACCTCATCTCGGTGATGATCCATTCTATCAAGTGGTAAGGGAGAGGTACAGCACGTCCCAAAAAGTATTGACGCCCATTAAGATCCACCACAAGAGATTTCTCGTTGGGAGGAAAGACGTGACCATAAAATCGATTTGAGTCTTTTGGACGAGGTGACCGAAGGTCATGAAGCTGATGAAGATTACATGCCGTGGTACGATGGTTTTGCTCGTCCTACTGTGATTAGAGAATAGATTGTTGAACAACCGACTCGTAAGAGGAAGATGCCACTAAAAGACCCAACAACAAGTCTTAAGAACTTTGTAAGTATTTTAGAGTGGTTCTTATTGTTTTAAGATTAAATTATCGAACCAGTCTATTAATTTTTTGTTATTTAAATGAAAATATAAGGAGCACTTGAAGACCCTTGTAAAGATGATGTGTTGCACGAGAGATCTAGGAAAGCCTTTGTCGATTGAAGAGCAAACTAAGCATATTGACTATGCTAAGAATGTTGACAATGAGGATGCAACCGAAATGTTCAAGTAAGCTAATGTTGAACTAAAGAGGAATGCTCAACTACTCAAGGAATTGGTGGAACTTCAATCGTCAAAATGGTATGTGGAGACTTGAACTTATCTATCACTCAAAAATATATCTACTCTATCTCCTATCTTGAGACAAAAGTCGTATTGCTATATAGACTTCGATCATACACATTTGTTATTTCGAGCCGAGTTTATCTCACTTATCTTTTCTCGAAATATGTGTTGGTAAGCTTTCGCTTTGGCCAAGTTCATCTTTACTCGTGACGAAAGTCATGTTAATTGTTTCAATCTCTTGAAAATCGCTTTGATGAAAAATAGTGTGTGAATAACCGCTATATATAACATCCTGAATGTTTCAATGATTGAAATGAGAGTTTAGAATATATAACCTTGAATGGATATAAACATTGTATGTGAACTCATACTTATGTAAGTCCATAATCCTTGAACCAAAGTATGCGTACTTTGTTGTCTAGGATAACCGGAGCTAAGTCCGCGTACCTGTACGCGTACTGTCGGAAGTTCACATCCCGTGAATTTCTGCTGGAGTTTGTGAACTGAAAACAAGCTCAGTCCGGGTACTTAAGTATGCGTACTTAAGTGGGTTATTTTCTAAAAACGGTTTATTCGTGAACTGAGACATTTATAAATTAAGGAATGCTTATTTGGTACTGTTCAAGGTATTTCTCTTGTATTCAATCAGGCTTGTAGATTTCTATTTGTTTGAGTAAGGATTGAATCGAGAAATCGAGATATAACTCTTGGATATACTTTTTATTAAGATTGAGTCTGACTATCTAGTTGATTCTCTTAAAAGTATATTGGAGTTAGTACATACAGATTACTAAGCGAAATATTTGGTGAGGTTGTTGTACCCCCACTTTTTCAAAATATAATGCAGAAAAGAAATAACACAAACACCAGAAGTTTTGTTAACTAAGAAACCGCAAATGCAAAAAACCCTGGGACCTAGTCCAGATTTGAACACCATAATGTATTAAGCCGCTACAGACTCTAGCCTACTACAAGTTAACTTCGGACTGGAATGTGGTTGAGCCCTAACCAATCTCACACTGATCAAGGTACAGTCGCGTTCCTTACATCTCTGAATCCCAACAGGATTCTACGCACTTGGTTCCCTTAGCTGATCTCACCCACAACTAAGAGTTTCTACGACCCAAAGTCCAAGACTTTATAAACAAATTTGTCTATCACAGAAAAGTCTATTCTGATAGATAAATCTGTCTCCCACATAAATACCTATGAATTTTTTGTTCCGTATTTTTAGAAATCAAGGTGAACAGGAACCAATTGATAATCCGGTCTTATATTCCCGAAGAACAGCCTAGAAATATCATTCACCTCACAATAACTTAACTATATGGTAGTAGAACAAGTTATTGTGGAATCACAAATAATGAGACGAAGAGCTTTGTGATTACTTTTTATATCTTACCTATCGGAGATAAATCTCGAGAAAATCTTAGAGAAGATATCACTCAAAACGATAGAAAAAGTAAGATCGGAACACACAACTACAGAGAAAATAGTTGGGTCTCTGAATCCCAATGAAGTCTTTAAGTCGTTAACCTATAATGGTTTTAGGAAAAATCTAGTTTAAAGGAGAATCGACTCTAGTCGCAACTAGTATCACACAAGAGGTGTGGGGATTAGGTTTCCCAGTTGCTAGAGTTCTCCCTTATATAGTCTTCAAATCAGGTTTTGATAGCTTTGATACAAAGCAATCAATATTCACCGTTGGATGAAATCCTGATTTAAGATTCAAGCTAAGTTTGCTTAAAACCAAAGAAATATCTCTCCACCGTTAGATGGTCTTAGCTTGTTACACACAAATGAAATATACCTTCATTTAGATATGGGTAACCGTACCTAAACGTGTATATTGAGTTGGCTCAATAACAGTTAACCGAAGTTAGCCATATGAACCCTTTTGTGTTAACCACATTCATCTTAACACTTCTAGATCAAGTGATAATCAAATGAATCTAATTGTGTTACTCATAGAGTTGTTCAATTGTTTATATTCTCATAGAAGTATACAAGACACAATTGAAGCAAAATCTGATTGATTCAAAAGAAACAGTTCATGAACACTCTAGCCACGGTTTGCAAAGATTGCATTCCTTAATATATTATGAAATCATACTTAACCAATTTTAGAACTTAACCACATAAGTTTGCAAACAGTACGCAAACTTAAGTTTCCGACAGTTCGCAAACAGGTACGCATACTGTCGTTTCGGACCGAACTCAGGTGAAACAGTTTGCAAACGGGTACGCAAACTTGGTTCCCGGACTTTAACAGTTAAAACCGTTCGCATACCGGTATGCATACTTGGTTCCCGGACCTGAATTATTCTTACAACAGTTTGCATACGGGTATGCGTACTGTGCTATATCCAGACAATGATTAATTGTTTTAAACTCCCATTTCAATCATTGAAACATTCTTAGAAGACGACAATAGCTGTCTCACACAGATTATTAGCTTATAAGCAATTTTCAAGTGATCGAATGATCAATACGAAACATTCCGAGTCTACATCAAATGACTGTCTCATACAAATTATGTAAGATGTTACAAGGCGATTTTCACATGATCATCTTTTGACTTTCATCAAGAATAATGATGAACGTAGTCAAAGCAAAGAGCTTTCCAACACATATTTTGAGAAAGATATAAGCGAGTTAAACTCAGCTCGAAATATCAAATGTGTATAATGTAAAGTCTATATAGCTATACGACTTAGTCTAAATAGGAGATAGAATAGAATAGACTTCTGAGTGATAGATGAGTTCAAGTCTCCACATACCTTTTGTTGATGAAGTTCCTCCAAGATCCGCTTAGTAGTCTTCGTCTTTAATCGATGAACGCCATGAAGTCTAAAGCTCAACCACACTTTCTATCCTAATCCGAGACATAGCTATAAGTAGACTAGAAGTCAAGACTTATAGTTTTGACAACTAAACTTGACAAACAAGCTTGAGATAGCAATGCTTGCGAGTTCGACCGAGCAGTTCTCTAACAACAACAATGGCATCATTTGATTCAAATGAAGATCTATCCATCACCAAAGCATGGTACGCCGAAACTCGAATTACAATTCCGTTCCCCAGAAGGGTAGATGCCGAAACCTTTTGGGGAAAGGTATATAACAAATATAGGCAAGAGTTTGGGAATCCGAATGGAAGAAGTGTTCAACAAATCCATGATAGGCACCAAGTCATAGAAAATGCGATACTTGCTTATTTAACTATCCAATATCGGATTTTGAACGCTAGCCACTTTAACTTGTCCATTGAATAATTTGTAAGTATTTTTGTGGTTTATTTTACGTAATCCATGTTGTTTGATCTTCCTGTTAAACACCACTAACAAAGTAAGTTTGTGTTTTGTTTTTGTAGCATGAGGTCGTGAAAGCGTGCTACTTGGAGGAAAATGGGGAAGCATTCGCATTTGATGCAAGTTATCACTTCATGGTATCCAAAAATCCGGAGTATGCCCCGGAGATGATGGTGGGTGAATCGGACTCGGATTCCTCCGACGAAGATTGATGGTTTTAGAATTTTTTGTGTAGGTTTTGTGGGTAGATCTCTATGTAAACCCTCACGAGACTATAACTCGTCCACTAAGATCGCCTAGGGGTTCAAAGGCTTGATGCACGTGCTAAGTGCATCCGTGATTCCTACGACAAGGGGATATATTTTATGTTTCAATCAATGTAGTAACAAATATCGCATGAATAAAGAATATTACATCTTTCTAAATTCTGTTTTCTATTGGGTATAACCAGAAGTCGGCAAGGTTATAAACTGCAAACCGTGCTGGCTAGTTCAGGGTCGTTTTATTCCAAGATTAATTCAATGTCGACTATAACTTAGCCGGCAAGGTGAGAAATTAATTAGATACCGACTATAATATAGCCGGAAAGGTAAGAAATCAATACGTTTCCGACTAGTGAAGCATTTACAACAGTCTCATGTGTGTCAAAAATAATAAAATCAGCATCGTTATTTAGAAAGAAGCATGCCAGCTAAAGTTAGTCGTTATCTTCTTCATCCGTCGACCCTGCCAACTTTCATACTTTCAGAACTGAAAGTGTTGATTTCTTCTTTAATTTTGAGTATGATTTCATTCAACAGCTTTGCAATCCCCTTTTTAGAAGTGTTTGGGTAGTGTGCTTTCATTTCCGTTGCAAAAAATATTCTCAAAACAAAACAAAAAAATCATCAAAAATCTTCACACATAAGTTCAATCAAAAACAAAATTTCATAACTTAAATTCATAATTTCAGAAGTTTTAATCAACTCAATTAATTAATTTAAACTCAATTAATTAACCTAATAAGATTTTGTAGTGTTAATTAAACAAGGGTATATTAGCCATTTTGAAATAAGTTAATTTCATAACTTAAATTCATAATGACCCGGGTTTTGTCTCATTAGGTATACCCCAATTAATCTGGGAATACCCTAATTTGGCCAGGTTTTTTTTTAGTTGATTTTAAATTGTTTTAGGAGTATTTAAAAATCAAAAAAGCTAACACGTTTCTTGTAATGATCATAAGCAGTTTCCATTCTACATCAAGAGCAACAACAAGATGATTTGACACTCCATTGTAGTTGTTGAGGGGTGAATATGATATTGGTTGTACCCGTCTTAGTCACACCTAATGACAACACTTTCTAGGAATGATATGAGATAGAACTTGCTTTCCATTGTACTATGTACCTCTTTTTTATAGACTTTCCCAAAAGCCCTTCCTTTTCATGACATCATGCCACATGTCCCTAAACCTCCTTAGTTACCGCTAATGCCACTCCTTCTCTAATACAACCTTCTCATTTTCCATTAATTCCTCCCTTATCCCCTCTATTTTATGGATACCTTCTAGTGGACTTGGGCCTTAGTCCCCAAGTCCCCCATGTTTCATGTTGGGTTTGCCTCTCCTTTAGCGGGCTCTCTAGCCCTGCTAAGGGGCAATTATTTTCATGTATCAACATTAGTCCCCTGACTATTGGGTTACTTGTCAAATAACCCGATAGTCAAATCTTATTCCAACTCTCCCTTCTTCTCATACGATAAACCCCGGAAGGGGTTCTTTCGTCATATCCACTTAACTATGCGGAGATCTTCACCGTCCATCAGGGTGGTCGTGTATATTGTGCATGAATTGGTTGTTCCGTGCGGTTATCGCATTATTTGTGACCCCCCTTTTTACATATATATAGACACCTAGTGGCTCTTGTAGCTTCATAGTCATTTCTTACCCAGCCTCCCTTCTGTATTACTCGTTTGCCTCCTTGGTCTGTGCTTTGTTCAGATGGCGCGCCTCCTCCATGGCTATGTCTTGACTTTGGCGCCTGTCCCCGCGCTGGCGAAGGTTTTATTTAAACGTGAGGAGTTGGCGCGGTTGTTTCTTGTGAAGGCTGAAGTGGAGGTACACCGGGAGCAAAGGAAAGCGAACCGGAATACTATGTGCGCTCGATTTGATGAGAAATACGAGACATACCAGATTGTCCAACGGGATTAGGCATATGGGCACGTGTCGCTTAAGGTTCAGCGCGCGTTAGATGATGTCGTCGAAGCTCGCTATGCTGCTGACCAGCTGCTTAGGGAGTCCATAAAAATTACATTTACTGAAATCTCTTTTGGTTACATTTTCATTACTCTGTCCTTCGGTGTTTTTGTTTGATGGATTGATCCAATTCCAATCATTCATCAAAAGAAAAGAAATTAACACAAGCAAAGAAATGAAATAAAAAACTTAGATTTCAAACGGACGATTTTCGTTCATCCAATATACAATAAATAATGGAAAACCCGTCTCTTCTTCGTGTGTTTGTGTCTGATTAGAGAAATTGCCTTTTGTTCTGTTCAATCAAAACAAGCTAAGAAAGAGGTGATTGTTGAAGATCTGAGACTTGGTGCTTTATGTTATTTTCGTTAAATCAATAATAAAAAAATAAAAAAATGAAGAAAAGTTAAAATTTAGGTGTTTTGGTTGACCAATAAATACGGTCGGAATGTGCACCATGGTTTTAGAGGGGTGCACAAATTTGGACTAAAAAAAAGGATTTATAATTATAAAAACATAAATGATAAGGCATTATTACTATTAATAAAGGGACAGGATCCAATGACATGGTTATATCGACATAATCATGATATGGTTTCGCCATTTTTTCTACAAAATCCAAGAGACAATGAGTTTAAAGCTAATTTTTTGGTGACATGTTCCACTTATATATAACTCTACTTTTCTGCTAAAAATGAGAGTATTCCGGTATACGAAACCTCACCATCCACAAAATTTAATTTCAACCGTTAATCTTCAACGGTTGATATTCAAAATAGTAGATGATACTCTTATACGTCTTGGAATGCTCTCATATTTGGTAGGAATGTAGAGCTATGTAAGAAGAACATGTCACCAAAAAACTTAGCTTGAAATACATTGTCATAGTTATGTCAATATAACTATGTCATTGGATCCTACCCCATTAATAAATTAGGCTCGATAAGAGGCGACGAGTTTTACCACTTAGTGATCCTATTTGGTTATTGATATGTAGGTATGCCCCAAAATTTTGGGATATGCCTCACAACAAGATTCATAGATAAGCCCATATCACCGAAAATTGGTCCAAAGAAATATTCTTTTTTTTTTTTTTTTTTTTGAAGCAGAGTCCAAGAAGATGAGTTAAAACGACTGAATTTTGTTTAAGAGAGACAAAGTTGAATCATAAAATCTGCTTCTTCTTCTTCTTCAACAGCAATAGTTTGCATCAACTAGAAAACCACACAAGGTAAGAACTTATAATAATTTTTCAGAACTCCTGCTAATCCTATTCTGTGTGCTCAAGCTTTAATAAGAATGCTCAATTAAACTTTGAAATTTCTCAAAGTTTTAAGTGGAGTTCAACAACCCTTCAACCTAGATAATCAATTAATCCCTTAAATTTTGATTCCAACTTCTCAGCTTTCTTAAATTTAGCAACTTGCTTTTGTGATTTGATTTATAGAATGTTGTGTTTGTTTAAATAGAGTATATGTTTTTGAAGGGTTTTGATTTGTGGAGTGTGATTACAGGTTATTCCTGATACAGGAATGAACCATTACTATCTATCTTAACCTGTTTTGCTGAACCATGTATTTTTGCTTATAATGGGTAGTGCTACATATGAACTCTTAGAAATGCGTTTCAATTGAATCATTGTTCTCTTTGGGCTGGTCAATTGTATAATTCTACTGTGTTGTTTAGCTCTATAAAGATTATGTAGTTCATGTTGACTTTAATCTCTAGTTCTGTACGACTGTTTTTGATTCCTATACCTGCTACCACTTCTGCAGAACTGCAAGCGTAACACAGCTTACATTGAGAAAAGTAATAAGGGCAGCAACACAAAGGCTCTCAACTGAACCAGTAAGAACAAATGCTTTTTTTTTCTCTTAATAATCTTTGATATCGAGTTCATTCGTAGTAATGGAAGAGTCTTGGATGTTAGAGGATAGAATATCTGACGCTTATAAGAATAAGATACTGGTAAACTTCTACTAGCCAAGATCTGGCATGATATAATGTACCTTAAGTAGAAAAAATAGTAATAGTAAGCTATCATTTGATGCAATTTCGTATCTCCAAGGAGTAAAATCTGACAAATGAATTTCCCTACTCAAAGAAATGATGTTGCACCAGTAGTCTAAAAAGAAGGAATTACTTTAAATTTGTACCATTTACACATCTTTGGTGTAACACAATCCATAGAGTGATACATCTCCTTTGCTGAGATGTAAATCAATAAATGTAAGAGATCGCATGATTGCAATTGTATTAGCCTGTCCATTTAAACATGCGTAAACCTAAGTTAGGGAAATTAATGGACAGCTGGATTCTCACACCCTTCCCAACTTCGTTTTCAGATGAATATTCCTGCCAAAATTGCTGAAAAAATACCCATTTTGGGTGCTCGATTAACACACCCTTCTATTAACAGAGGTGCTCTGTGGAACTCGTTAGTTTCCCTCTCTTTCTCTCCACATATTCAAAGCTTACTTTTTTTTCTTTTAATTATCTTGTTTTTAGCCGTTATTTGTTTGTTCTAGTTTCTAAGCATTATAACCTACTTTATTCAGGACTACCCAAGTTGAGATTTCTCAGTTCTCAGCATCAAATTAGGGGTTCTGTGTTGGGTCTTTCAACAACAATGGAGGCTTCGGATATGAAAGGGCGTGGTTTAGGTTTAGAGAATAGAATAACAAGGGCAGCTCTTCTTGCAACAGAAGTCTATGTTAATGAAGCTATTCAAGCTATCAAAGAAGGAAAAGTTATTGCTGTGCCTACTGATACTCTTTATGGATTCGCTTGTGATGCCTGGTATGGTTAGAAACAGAATTCCTCTTGCTTTACTTACGATTTTGATATGCTTTCATGAAATTTGTTAGTTTAATTTGCTTTACCTATGCGATTAACTCAAAAACCTAGGCCAGCACTGAACCCTAATAAGCTTAAACCTCTGAGCTTTATGTGAAAAGAAAATCCTTAGAAGTTCGATGTTTGGTACGAGTCTCGCACGGGACGACGCACACCTACACACATGTTATCGTATCTGCACATGTAGCTCGACCACTCTATTTTGTATCTGCA
The DNA here is from genome assembly GCA_023531105.1 of Papaver atlanticum. NCBI lineage: Eukaryota > Viridiplantae > Streptophyta > Magnoliopsida > Ranunculales > Papaveraceae > Papaver > Papaver atlanticum. Next base: position 459,462 of record JAJJMB010007553.1, read on the forward strand.
TTGTGCTGTTGAGGATACTTAGTTACTCCTGTGTTCATGTGAAATTTGTATTTTGCTTTAGTTGGAGTTACTACTCATGGGATAGATTCTACTATGTTGCAGTTCAGCAGAAGCAGTTCATAGGATTTATGAGATTAAAGGGCGTAAACAAACAAGTCCTTTAGCTATTTCTGTTGGGGATGTTAAAGACATCGAGAGGTTTGCTTGTACAGATCATTTGCCTAAGGATTTGCTTGATAGTCTTCTCCCTGGACCTGTCACTGTTGTGCTAATGCGAGGTTTGGTCCACAAACATATTAATTTCTGTTGTACACTTATAATAAAAATGTGACAAACATAGTAATTCTCGAGGTGCACATAGGAAATTACGTCTTGTATTTGTGGTAAAGTCCGTGATCTGGGCTACAAAGACGAAAAGATTTATAACATTTTGGTCTTACATACATATATCTTTTCGTTGGTCATTTTCAGGTGAGTCTAGTATACTTGAGAAATCCTTGAATCCAGGATTAGACAGCATAGGAATTCGTGTACCAGATTCAGAATTTATTCGGATGATTGCACGTGGTTCTGGAAGTGCGCTTGCCCTTACCAGTGCAAACTTAAGTGGGCAACCAAGCAGTGTATGCATCAAAGACTTTGAGAACCTATGGGAGCACTGCAAGTATGTCTTTGATGGTGGTTTGCTTCCTTCAGGACGTGCCGGATCAACCGTGGTTGACCTCACAAGGCAAGGAAATTACAAAATCCTAAGACCTGGAAGGTAAAGAAAAACCGAAACGGTTTTATTTTAATTTTCATTCCATATCGATATGACACTGCTCAAGGGAGTTCAAAACATAAAGTAAGGAGCCTAAGTGGGAGGTGGCTAAGCCCTAAATCTCACCCGATATGAATAGACTTGATTTAAACACAGAATTCAGATTTCTAGTCTTTGGTTTTGATTTTCCATATTTTTACTTTACATTATATTCATTGAATGGCCACTGCAAAATATTCGTTAACCGACCAAGGCCTCTGATCATAGCTAATCTTCAGAAACTAGACATTGGTAGAATAAGCCAGAGTCGTAACTAGTATGCCCAATCATGTCAGTCATCCGGAACTTGATCAGAGATGTTAAGCTTTAATTTGATTTAGTTCCATGTGACAATGTTTTCTATGGTCTGGTTAATCAATACTAATATGGTTATCTCCTGTTTGGCCACATTGGGACATACAGACAAGCATATTATAAGTAAATAGCTTCCTAACCCTACGCTCGTCAAATTTCATTTCCATGGTGAGAACTTGACGCAATATCTGTTGTTTGAGTATTGGTTACTAATGTTGGTGCCTTTGTAATTGCAGTGCCATGGAAGAGACAGTAGCAATCCTTCAGAGACACTCCCTACGAGAGGACGAACGATGATGCAAAAACTCTACAATGAGGGTGATTGTCACATTTTTAAGTAATTTCTTCTTTTTTAGACTAGTGGTGTAACATCATATCGTCTGAGTAGGGGAAATCCATTTGTCAGATTTCACTCCTCAAAGAAACGAAATTGTATCAAATGATAGCTACTGTTACTTTGTCTATTGAGTTGGATAATTTTTTTATGAGATATTCTCTAGTCGACCCGGTACTTGCTACTGGAAAAGACTTTGGATTTGGATAGACTGTTAGCAGGGATTCAGCATATGGTAAGGTAAAGAACGCTGTTCTTTGTTTTCAGAGCAGTTTCCAGAAACATTTTTCAGTTGTTGGAGTCTCATGTAAAACTTCTTTACATTTTAATCTTCTTTATTTTTAAGTTACCAACAAGCGCCTGTAGCTCAGTGGATAGAGCGTCTGTTTCCTAAGCAGAAAGTCGTAGGTTCGACCCCTACCTGGCGCGGAAAAACTATTTTTTTTATTGAGATGAATTTTTTGTGTGTAAAATTTGTTTTATTGAGATGAACTAGACCCAAATGCGCCCCAATCATTAGACCCAAATGCCATCTGGTTCTTGGTGATGTCTTTATATGCTTTGCTCTGTGAAATGCAAATCCAGCAAACCAGCAAGGCTGTTCTGCAACACATAATAAGAGAAACTATCAGACAAAATCAGTCAATTTTTATCTGAAAATATTGGGATACCTCAAATCCATTTTTTCACTGGTGGATTAGAATTATCTCAAATCCGAAGTAATGTGATTTGAAAATGTAGGCGTGCATCAAACAATTTTTTATTTTGGGCAATTTTCATGGTAAATTGAGAATGGGATTTGCATGCAATTAGTATGAGCAAAGGAGGTTTGAGCACTTCCAAATTTTGTTTAGGGCGTTTCTTAGACCCTGCAGGGAGGAGTGGCCAGAATTGGAAATGCTGATGTCCCAATACAATCAGACTTATACCATGCCTAGACTCCAGTCCCCCTAAAGAGTCTAAGAAAAATGACAGAATGTAAGCTAAAATTGCAAAATCACGGACTTAGATGGCGGAGGGAATACTGCCCCAGGACCACAGTTCAGATTTTCCAACTGATATCGGAAAACTGGCTGCACGGATTCATACCTCAAACTGTTCCAGAGAAAAGCGAGAATGTGGAAACATACTGTCATATCCATGGAGGAAAACTGAGTCCATAACAAACAAGGAATATATCTCATTATAATATAAGTGGCACAAAATAATGTTAGGCAAATAAGGTTACAAAAAAATAGTTTCCCTGGCATAGCATCATTTCCATGTACATTACTCTGGAGGATCAAAATCAAACATTAATAACTAGCCTATCTATGACATTTTGCATGACAAAAGATTCATTCACTGTGTAGTCATCCAATTACTGAATTGCCACACTTTTCGATTGCAGGGATGGTTGAAATTTCCACCAAGTGCTTGTGTAAAGATTGAGGCTTCGAAAAGAAAGGCGAGTGATCGGAGCCTTTTATCCTAAAAACCCTTTCCGGAGGGTTTGAAGTTATCATGTTTTGTTGTACAGATAATGGTATTGCATCATCTTCTGTCGTTTCTATATAAAACCTACGCACAGCGCCGTAATTTTTCTCAGAAAGAGAGAGCTTCTCAAGAACTGGTGCAAAGGGGATTGGCCTCATCGACACTGAAGCCAATGCAACATCCTGGTGATAAAGAATCAAAATAAAAATACATTAAAAGAAGTATACTAAAAAAGCTACTCCGGTATCAAAACGAGATCTAGAAAAAAACAACTACAATTCCTGAATTTGATCAGTGAAGTATGCTAATATGGTGAAGCATTCGCAAGGATGGTCTATGTTATAAAGCAAAACCCACTTAGTACTCAGATACCTCAGCATCTGTGATCCTTTAATACGAGAAAGAAAGAGCGCATATCTTATGTGACAAAAGCATCCTTAAATGAGAAAGATGCGGAAAGCGTACCTTAGCAGGACTTTGGTTAAATAACAAGTCCTTCAATAACGATTTGTCAAGATCAATAGCAGTCGGAGGGTGATCATTTCCATTTGCATATAAGAACACCTGTGCTTGCCGCATCAAATCGTTCGAACCTGACTGAAAATTACACCCAGGTATTAGATAAACCGCTATCCTAACCATAAGGCCAATACGAAACAAATGTGAGTATGCTTGCAGAATCCATGAACACTGTAAGCCACATTATCCCAAAACAAATCTGGTTCATATACACAACGATACCGAACAAAAGATGTGTAACCGAACAGAAAGTGAATGCCAGGGACGAGTCCTGCCAAATGCTACTGACTGCATAAGGCTAGTGGTTTTCACACAAGGGCTACATGGTCAAGCAGGAGCAAAAATCTGATAGTTTGCATACAAACTTGCAAGTATCAAGATAAAACTAATTTGCTTTGAACCAAAGCATAAGCTCTTTTACTTTAGATAAGGATGAAAGCGACTTTCAGAATCTGCTCAGCAAACTAGCTATATTTTTGTTTTCACAGTCTGCGGGTCATGTCTTGGAGGCAAACCTGTTGATTAAAGATGTCGAGAGTGCTTTGCCCATCAGTCAACATCGAAGCAGCAATAAAAATAGCTTTTGCAATTTTGTGTGGAAATAACTCCATGGCGTACGATATACATGCACCCCCAAAGTCATGACCCACCAAAATAACCTGCACAAACAATATTCCACCACCGCCGCTTATAACACAGCCAGAAAACTAAAAGCACGATGTGACCCAAACTGAGGAGAAATAGTCTACCAACTTTAAATGATGTTTTAAAAATAACTAAGCTCCAGAAAACATGAACTCTGGAAGACCTACAGACAGCTTGTTAATCAGCTATAGAGAGGCTCTAGAACGAAATTGTCTGCTTCTACTGCCATGGAGGTATATAAAATCACCTTATAAGCTCAAAATTCGAATGCGTCGAAAGAAATTACATGAAGGCATCATGGGAACAACCTAAAGACAATGCCATATTCTTGCAGGTAGACCACCTACAGTAAAATTTTATTTTCGCAATTGCAACAATGAAAAGAAAGGCGGAAGGGTACTGTACCTTGTGACCATCTTGGAGGTTTTGAAGAAGGAGTACTAATGGTTTAACATACTGAGCAAGAGATGTAATAGTGTTTGTATCACATGAATGAATCCCAGAACCAGTTAAGTCAATTGCATCAACTTTGAATCCAGCTTCTTCTAATAAAGACATGGTTTTATACCAACACCAAGCACCATAACCACCTCCATGAACAAGTACAAAATGTGATGTCTCCAATTCATCAATTTTCAGTTCCTGTGTGTGTTTCCAATCAAATTACTCAGCAACTAAAAACAATCAAAAGGGGTCAAACTGATAGTGAAAATAGATAGAAATACCTGATTAAGAAGCTGATGGGGTTGAAGAATAGTATCAGAAACTGATCTAGCCCTAGAACTTGAACTCCTTGGCAAAGCCTGTTGTTTTTTTGAATTATTGCCATTGGTGTATCTTAATGAAGTAGATCGATCAAATGCACCCACATTCTGTAATTGTTGTTGTTGGAATAACATAGCAGCAGCAATTGCATCTTCTTGATTAAGTGGAGAATCATCTTTTTTAGAAGATCGATTCCTATTCCATCTAGAAGATTGATTATTATTATTATTATTATCTTTACAAGAAGAAGAACGTTTTGGAAATAGCTTCTTTTTTACTTGTTTTGATTGAGAAGAAGAAGATGAACAAGACATGAAATTCCCCATTGTCGATTCCACATGAACCACCACCACCAATTTTCCTAGTTCTTCTGTTGCAGCAAAATGGAGTTATAAAAAAGTAGAGTGGCTTTAAATGGACTTGTCTGAAGATATACGCTGACGGTGGGACGGACTAAATTATGTATGATTGCAGTCACGGAGGAGTATTTTTTTTATTTCAAGGGTGGAGGTGGAGTGGTGGTGGCGTAAGTGGGCTGTGGGGGAGAAAAGTAAGCATGAATTTCGGCTGTGGATGGGGATGGGGGATGATATAAATAGCATTTGTGAATAAATGAGACTGAATGTTTGTCTTTTGAAGTCAAACCTAGAAAGCGCCACTTCCCAAGTAGATACCTATGTGGTGGTTCGGTCGGTGGTCTAGCATTTTATTTATTTCTTTTCTTTTCTTTGAAGCATAGTGGTGGGGAAATCATGAACACAACATTTTTAATAGGGAGGGAAACACACTTCCCCTAGTTCAAGGTTGTTTATAGTTGTCGAATTTCACGTTAAGTGGACCTGTTTATTGGGGAGGGTACCAATTTGGATATATAACCTAGAAATAATTTTGTCTTATATGAAAAAATCCGTCTTCTCTTCAGTAAACTGGTACATCCTACTATCCGCATTGTGCTAATAGAAGTACAACTAACGGCGTTATTAATTTAGGGGATTGTAAAAAAAAATGGATTCATCACTGAGGAATAATTAAAATTAAATATGAATGCGTCTTGTGATGAATTGACTAATGAGATTATTGTAGGACTAATCATACATGATTCTAGATGGTCATGTAGAGGGGCGATGAAAATATTTCAATGGAGGTCTAGGTGCTGAGCAGAGGAATGTTTGGCCATCAAAGAAGCTATTTTGTGGGCTAAAGATCTGAAGCTCAATGATGCCGTTCTGGAATTAGATAGTATTCGGTAGTTAGAAGCCATAAATGATGCAACCCATGTTGTAAATTGGGGGAAACAGGGGATCATTACATAAATAAAACATCATATCTTAGACTTATCTCTTTGATAAGAGTGTAATATATTGATTTTTAGCCTAAACATTTGAATGTTAAATTATTTTTAAGTTTGTTTATTTAATATTCAAAATTTACCCTAACGGTTTTCATTTGACAGGGCGGTCTAGACACTACCGCCAATGGCTCTCAACCAATCCCCATGTATACCCACTCATCCCTATTTTAAAATCACACCTCCCACGTTAACATTCCAAAATAAAATAATAATTATACTCTTATTTTATCTCTAGAGATATGGCTGATCCGAGCGTTACCGAAGAAGACCATTTATCTCTTCGCATAAACTATGTAACATATTATCTGACGTGGAGTGAAGAACGTCGACAAAATAGTTTAGTCATTATGATTTACTGGGTTAAATTTCATGAAACCTTCTGCACTGACATGGGTAAGCCTCACAACCGAGATTGTGCAACGTTGTTCAGTTGACTTGTAACAATAAGAAAACAAGTTGAATAATTTATAACTTAAGTTAGATTGTCAATCGATATCGATTTAGGGGTGAAACTAATGATGAAGTTGGAGTGTGATTTTAAGACTAATATATTGAATTTTAGCTTAAACATTTGAATATTAAATTGTTTTAAGTTTGTTTATTTAATATTCAAATTTTACCCTAGCAGTTTTCATTTGACCGAGCGGTCAAGATACTACCGCCAATGGCTCTCAACCAATCCCCATATATACCCACTCATCCCTATTTTAAAATCACACCTCCCACATTAACATTCCAAAGAAAAAAATTATACTCTTGTTTTATTTCTAGAGATATGGATGATCCGGGCTATACTGAAGAAGAACATTTATCTCTTCGCATAAACTATGTAACATATTATCTCACGTGGAGTGAAGAACGACGACAAAATTGTTTAGTCAGTATGATTTATTGGGTTAAACTTCATGAAACCTTTTGCAATGACACGGGTAAGCCCCACAACCGAGATTGTGTAACGTTGTTCTGTTGACTTGTAACAATAAGAAAACAAGTTGAAAACAATTTATAACTTAAGTCAGATTGTCAATCGATATCGATTTAGGGGTGAAAATAATGATGAAGTTGGAGTGTGATATTAAGACCAATAGCAAAGATACATAGGAAATAATTTTGAAAAAGAAGCACACTTCCAAATTTCTCATAAGCTATATGTATTGTTAGCTTTACCGGTATGTGGATTAATTATGATGTTATATGTTTTTAAGTTTTCTTTTATGTAATTCAAAATTCACGTAATCAAAAACTAACACTTCATTCAAAATGACATAAGTTAAAAGACCTAAAACTGTTACATTTCTTAAAGTCGAAGAATTAAGTAAAGCTAATACACTAGTTGTTACTAAAGTGCGTGGTTGTACTCCATCGTCTTCATCATGCATTCTCATCATCTCCAAATTGTTGTTGTAAATTTTACTTGTCATTACTTTTCTTCCACCTCCTCTGTTGGCCTGTTAAATTTCATTTCTCATACATATTTTTGTAAGTCATTTATCGTTGTAGTGTCCGCATTAAGAACCTTATGCTTGTCATAGTCCATCACAAATTTGAGTTTGACGAAGTTTTTTCATCTCATTGGTCATGTTTTTCCGGTCAACTTCTCTTTGTTTCTCGGATCCATTGAGGAAACATAAACTCCATCATGTTAAAATTTTTAGAGATTTCTCCTACCTGAGTTAATTTTCTCGCCAGTTTTGTCGCGTTTCTCTCTAATTGTTTTCTCATATTAGCAGCATTTACAGTTATCTTGGATTTTTTTTTTTTGTGGTATATGCTGAAGAAAATGGATTATCTAAAGGGGGTTGAGATGGTTGTGAACTTGGTGTTGACGGATAAGAAGTATATGGTGATATTTCAGTTATTTGCTGCAAATTTTCTGGCAATGCTGGATTATATTTGGGGAACACTTTTAAGATATGGTAACAATTTAGCAATGAGAAATTTTCTCAGTGCTTGTGGTGACAATCATTCTGATACTTTCATTCCACATCAACAATGGCATCATAATTCCATCGATTTCGAACGGATTGCATTGCTGACCTGATAACCCATTTGCATCATGATTATTGATTTTCATTGTTTGTTCATGATATATACATTTACAAAAGAATGTGATGAAAAAAACCCTAAAAAACACATAATATGCAGTTGTAGACAGTTATGCATGCATTTTTTAATAACATACTTATCCTTCCTTACATTTGTGTTATTACGAAGGCCCGGGTAGTTGAGAATCACGGAGGGCGTTTACGCAGTTTAGTTAGAGTATAAGTCTTTTTTTTTCCCTTCAGTTTATATGTTACTAATAAAGAATAGTCTCTCTCTATTCTTGTAGAAACTCTCTAGAAAAAAAGGAAAAAAAGGAAAAAAGGAAAAAAGATGATGAAATGATTACCTTCTTCTCTCCTTTTTTAATTGTCACTATCTCTTCTAGTTAACCAAACTACTATCATTGTCTCCTCTAATCTTTCACACCTTCATTTGAAAGTTGTATCTATATGTTATATTATTTGAGAAGCATATATATCAGTAACATGCTTACCATATATTACTGCTTTGGTACTTAATAATCATCACATCCCTTTTAAATCCTTCTTCTCCTTGTTGTCGTACTTCTATTTCCTTGTGTCATCTCGTAAAATAAAAATATTTATTAGGAGGAAGTTAACCTCATAAGGCTCAATACACTTTCAACTGATTACGTTTTCAATGTTTCCCCGAATCCCGTCTATATTCAACGTCAATGCAAAAGTAAGATTTCAATCTATGTGATAGTTCATTTTAGGGTTTCTTTCACCTTATTAATATAATTCATTATTTTTTCGGGTCATATAGATTCTAAAAGAATGACTTGAGTTAACCCACTCTGAAGCTTCTTCTAGGCCTCTCATGCATATTTAATTTCAAAATCCATTATTTAACATAAAATTTTTATGGAGTCTTTTGTTTTTTTGAGAATGCATTAGGATGGAGAGCAAAGAAAATAATTAGACAACGTCAGTCTTTATATAGTTATTTTAAAAATAGTATCTCAGTTTTTCTTGGCAGCGAACACATTGATATATGGCTAATGTGCTCGCCAAGGGTATTAGAAAATAGTCACTAATTTTTTTTTATACTTGTAATTTGTCGCTTGATGACAGAAAGAGTTTCCTTGAACAACTTTGTACTGCGCAGTCCGAAGGTTTGTTTAAGTGAATGAATATCTTCTTTAGATTAAAAAAAATAATCGAAATCCAATTTAAAACAAAGTTTTTTTACACGTGTCCATCTAGATTTTTTTTTTCCTAGGTCACACAAACTAGATACATTTTATAACAAATCTCAATTTTTCTCACCTCAAAAACGCATTCACAACTGTTTTCTAACCTTAAATTCTTTAAATTCATCACTAACAAAGTATTTCCTTCATAGCACAATAAAAATCTTCAACGATATTTCATCCAACTTACATAATTATCATTCAACACACACTTTTGAATTACAAGGTACCATTACGAGCTCAATACATACGAGTGTTATTCCGTGAAATTTTCAAATCATTTTGCTCAGCTATATGGATGAGGGAGCTTCAAATCCTTTCCTGTCGGCTTCTGAGGAGAGGGAGAAATTGTTGGAATTCCGTGAAAGAGTCTCGGGAGAGAGGATGCTCCTACCAAGATTATAAAGAACTCCAGGTCCATTCAGATATGTCAATTTTATCATATTATCAGCATCTGGATCTCGTGGATGCAATTTATCGGAAGATAGCAAAACCTACAAATCAATTAAAAGAAAATTATATTGATTATAGAAGAAAGGATCACGCATAAGTGTATTATTCATTTGGCAACTTCCATATCAAAGTTTACGAGACTGTATTAGTTACAGATGTATTTCAATATGGATATCTACAACTACAAGTTACAAACATTGATGTTAGATTAAAAGACACTTGACAACTAGAAAGACATGAACAATGAAAACACAAAATATCCATACAACAAACTGATTTTACCTATCCATACATAATGATTGTTCCTTTTATGCCATCAATAACATTTATTAATAAAATTCAAACCGAAATGAAGAAGTAAATCAGATTTATTAAGTTTTTAAAATTGAACAAACAAAAAATAATAAAAAAACATTTAAAGGAAATATTTTGCTCATGCACTATTAATGTTATAGCGTCACATGAGAATATATGAGCACCTTAAAAAAATAAAAACTAGGGTAGACAATTGTAAGATGGTTGACAATCACAACATTTAAGTTTGACATTTCTCCTACTTCGGATCCATGCCTAACTCAAGATGGGAGATGCAAAACGGTAGAATTTATAAATACATCAGCAGAATATTACATGTTCAAGTGATCAAGAAAGAAAAATCTCTCATTCTTAAATTACTCTTAATAACATATACAAAGAAAGCTTCACATCAGCGATAGACCTTGATACACAAACGCAAGAAGCAGGGCCGTCTCATAGTTTCCGGAGGCTCAAGGCGTGACTCAAAATTTGGCCTTTTAGGTGCCGCCAATACATTATAAAAAAAATTAAAAATGAAATTTAGTGATCATACCTATATGAAACTAACAATTGATTTTTGTTAGAGGGAGAGAAAATAATGATCCGAGGAGTGCGAAAAACGGTATCGACTCGCTAACTGGGCCAATTTATACAATGAGTCAAATTTTGATTTTTCTCAGACCTTAATATCCCTCCACTTTATTAATCCAACCTAAGTAGTTTAACCATGGGTCTAGTCATTCGAAAGGAAAAGAAGGAAAATAAGATCACAGTTAAACGTTTTCAGCAACTTTTATGATCATCAACTAAAATCACCATTAGGCCTAATTAAAAAAACACTGTTAGAGCACTGCTCGGTCGAACTCGCAAGCATTGCTATCTCAAGCTTGTTTATCAAGTTTCATTGATCAAAACTATAGTCTTGATTTCTAGTCTACCTATAGGAGTTTCGGACTAGGATATATTGTATAGTTGAGCTTTAGACTTCACGACGCTTATAACTGAAGACAAAGATCTACTGAAGAACTCGGAGGAACTTCATCAACAAAAGGTATGTGGAGACTAAAACTTATCTATCACTCAGAAGTCTATTCTATTATTTCCTATCTCCTATTGAGACAAAAGTCGTATACGATATAGTCTTTCGTATTATACACATTTGATATTTCGAGCTGAGTTTAACTCGCTTATCTTTTTCTCAAAATATGTGTTGATAGCTTTTTGCTTTAGCTACGTTCATCATTATACTTGACATGTTTAGTTGGAAACAATTTATTTGTTGGAAACTAAATTATATGTCAAAAGATAATCATGTGGAAATTGCCTTGAAACATCTTACATGATTTGTGTGAGACAGTCATTTGATGTCGAATTGGAAAGTTTTGTATTGATCATTCGATCACTTGAAAATTTCTTATTAGCTAATGGTTTGTGTGAGACAGCCATTGTCGTCTTCTAAGAATGTTTCAATGATTGAAATGGGAGTTTATAGATAAAAACCATGTCTGGATACATTACAATATGCGTACTAAGTATACGAACTATTTTGGTATGATTCAGGTCCGGAAACTAAGTTTGCATACCCATATGCGAACTATTTTAACTGTTGAAGTCCGAGAACCAAGTTTGCGTACTCGTTCGCAAACGGTTTTACCAGAGTTAGGTCCGGAATAACAGTTTGCGTACCGTTTGCAAACTGTTTGTTCAAGACCAAGTCCGAAACTTAAGTATGCATACCCATTTGCAAACTTAAGTGGTTCAAGTTTTAAAATCAGTCAAGTATGTATTCATACTCATGAACAAATACATGTATATATTAAGAAATGCAATTCTTTGCAAATCGTGGCTTAAATGTTCATGAATTGATTCTTTCGATTTAATCCGATTTTGCTTCAGTTGGATCATATATACTTCTATGTGATTGTTAACAATTAAAACAATCTATAAAGAACATAATTAGATTCATTTGATTATCATTCATGATTTATTAATCATCATAGTTGATCTAGATGTGTTAGATGAATGTGGTTAAGACAAAAGTGTTCATATGGCTAACTTTGGTTAACTATTATTGAGCCAACTCAATATACCCGTTTAGGTACGGTTACCCATATTTAAATGAGAGTATATTCATTTGTGTGTGACAAGCTAAGACCATCTAACAGTGGAGAGATATTGCTTTGGTTTCAAGCAAACTTAGCTTGTATATTAAATCAAATTTTCATCTAATGGTGAATATGGAATGCTTTGTTTCTAAGCTAACTTAGCAAACCCTGATTTGAAAGGCTATATAAAGGAGAACTCAATCAACTGAAAAACCTAATCCCCACACCTCCTGTATGATACTGGTTGCGACTAGAGTCGATTCTCCTTTAACCTAGGTTTTTTCTAAAACCATTATAGGTTAACGATTTAAAGACTTCATTGGGATTCTGAAGCCAGATCCAACTATTTTCTTTGTAGTTGTGTGTTCTGATCTTACTTGTTCTATCGTTTTGAGTGCTATCTTCTCTAAGATTTGCTCGAGATTTATCTCCGATAGGTAAGATATAAAAAGTAATCACAAAGCTCTTCGTCTCATTCTTTGTGATCCCACAATAACTTATTCTACTACCATATAGTTAACTTATTGTGAGGTGATTGATATTTCTAGGCTGTTCTTCAGGAATATAAGACCGGATTATCAATAAGTTCCTGTTCACCTTGATTTATCATAAGACGGAACAAAACTTCATAGGTATTTCTATGGGAGACAGACTTTTCTGTGGGAGACAGATTGGTTTATAAGTCTTCAACTTTGGGTCGTAGCAACTCTTGGTTGTGGGTGAGATCAGCTAAGTGAATCAAGTGCATAGAGTCCTGCTGGGATTCAGAGACGTAAGGAACGCGACTGTACCTTGATCAATGTGAGATTGGTTAGGGATCAACTACATTCCAGTCCGAAGTTAATCTTTTAGTAGGCCAGTGTCTGTAGCGGCTTAATACATTGTGGTGTTCAATCTGGACTAGGTCCAGGGGTTTTTATGCATTTGATGTTTCCTCATTAACAAAAAATCTGGTGTCTGTGTTATTTCTTTTCCGCATTATATTTTTATATAATTGAAATATCACAGGTTGTGCGTTGTTCAATCAATTGGAAAATCTGACCTTGTTTCTGGGTAATAATTGATTGACACTTGAACATGTGTTTTGTATACCGTTCAAGTTATTTCTCTTATCAATCAGGCTCGCAGATTTCTATCTGTTTGATTACAAATTATATTGAGAAATTGAGATACAGCTCTTGGATATATTTCCTTGATTAAGTTTGACTGTCTAGTTGATTCTCACAGAATTATATTAGAGTTTGTTCCATACAGATTGCCGAACGAAATATTGGGTATGGTTGTTAGACCCCCGCTTTTTCAATTAGTATCAGAGCAGGCAAACACGTTCAAGACCTCATAAGTCTGTGTTTGTAGAAATATGACTCTATGGATAGAAGTGTTATCTCAAACAGCGCATCACCAGTCCAGAAACATTCTGATATGGTTCAAAGTTTTGGTTCTTCTGATGATTCTCTCACATCTTCTTCATTACCTGAAATTGTGTCCAACTGGGAGTGTCTTCTGGATGAACAATTGGATGAACTTTCAGATGGAAGTGATTCAGATATTTAAAATAATGTCGATGAGGAAGTCTCGCAATATGTTAAGCTTTTTGACTATCTCATAAAGAAAAAGAAGTCAACATCCTGTTTGACTGAGTTTCTGACTCCTCTATGTGAAGAAAACAAAAAATTGAGAAAATTCTTTAAAGGTTATGATTGTGGATATAATCTATTATAATCCCTTCTTAAAGATCGTGAAGAAGATGTACGTTCAAAAAATTATGAATGTGAAAATCTTATTTGTAATCCCTTTATGTTGAAAGAAAAACTTGTAGAATCTGAAGCAAAGTGTGACTCTCAACAAATTTGTTTAATGACAAAGAAAGTGTTTTTCTTTCTCGAGAAAAACAATTAGAGGCTGATCTAACTGCTGCCCACAATAAGGTAGAATCACTGGAAGAAAACTTGAAGAAGTTTAACTTTAGTTCAACAAACTTGTCTACTATGCTTGGAGCATGTAAAAAAACATCGTGATACACGAGGTTTGGGATATAAAGGAATAGACGCTCCAAGCACTAACCTGACCAGTTTTGTTCGTGCTAATGGCAATTTCCGGCTGAAGAGTCTCACTGAAATCCAGAGAGAAAAACTACCTCCAGCAGCAGATGTTCCAAAGAACTATGATCATCAACCTTCAAAACAGCAAATATGAGATCAGTTAATAACATTCCTCTCAGATGTTATTACTGCGGAAACAAAGGTCATCTTGAAAGGAGATGTCGTTTTTTTTTGCGGAATAAAAAACTTCATAACATTCTTGTCTGGATGTCTAAGGAAGTTATCAAACCTGCGTCTCATATTACTGGTTTTAATTGTCTAACTGTAAAACATGAAAAGTGTTGTGATGAACTATCTCTTGTTTGTAAAGATAACACTAAAACCTTTTACAATTGTAAAAGAAATAATGTTATAGGGATAACTGACTATGTTGATACTCCAAAGGTGCACTGACAAAAGAAAGATTCTTCAAACTCCACTTTCATGGCTAATGAAATTGTTGGATCAAAAGTGTTAACTGTACATGAACACATTCACATTAATAATCATGTTTAAGAACTCAAAACCAGTATCAATAGGCTCAAGCGCAACATTAGGAAGGCAAAGAAGGATGTGACATCAGGTTTTCCTTGTTCCCCTCTTGTCGATTCTCTTGAAACTAGTTCTATTGAATTTTCCAATGGTTCTCAAGAAAGAAAGGATGAGAATGTCAACATCCTTGATGAGCAAGATGCCCATCATACTACAACTTGACTACTTATAGTTGTGCTTCCTCTTTGAGACCGTGAGAGGATGCACATGATTCTCAAGAAGATTTTGCCTTCTTGACAAAGTGGTCTTTTTAGTAGTTTTGTTTTTACGGAAAATTAAGAAAAATAATGATCATCTTGCTGTTCAGCTTCGCTCCGGTTTCTTATTACACTTGTAATATGTTTGATCAATAACTCTTGAGATAATACTCTTTGTTGCTTGCACTGAAAAGTTTGTTTTCATAGGCTCCATTAGGTTCCCGGTTCTGAATTTTGGTTCATAACCACGAACTGATCGTGCTCCGGTTCCATATTCGAACGTTTGGCTCCCATACCGACGTTTGGGAAAGGAAGATATGCGACCCTAGGGTTTTCTCCCTATTAAAAACATATTTATATATATTTTTCTAAGAATGTTTCTCTTTGAAATATATCAATAAGTTTCGTAACCTCAAGACTTCTCTTGAGATTTCATAAACTGCATTATGGATGGATGCAAAAAGGAAGACACACTTGAAGATGCAAAGGAAATTGAGTTTCATAAAGATCCTCTTGTCATAACCTGTTTCTATGCTTGTGATCATGAAGTCAATAGGCCTGTTCAGATGTCATCTGATTTGGTTGGAAATCTTCTCCGAGATTTTGGAGTCGTTCGTGAACAGCTTGAAATTGCAACAAAGAATCTTATCTTTCTGAAAGCTGAACTGGAGAAGGCAACTGATGAACTTGCTCTTGTACGATCTATGGTTGCTGATTATGTTTAAGTCTTTCAGTACTAGGAGTTGATTTTGTTATTTTGTGTAGGAAACTTCTTATGAGAATTTATTCTTGTGTTTTAAGAAGTATAATTAGGGTTTGGAATAGCATATATTGTGATTACACATAGCTATTGTCAATGATTTTTCATCTTGCAATGTTTTTAGATTTATTTATTTAAATTTTAAGTTATTTGGAATATTATTTTGAAGTATTAATCTTTATTGGTTTTACATATTGCAAAAATATTTTATGGGATATGTGTGTTTACGTCCGTGAACTATGATTATCTCATATATGCTCAAAAGTTAAGTCTATTGTGTCATTATGCAAATTTTGATGGAAAATAGAATAAACTTTTGAATATATTCGCAGTATTGATCTTTCCTTGATCCACTTTTATGTGAAAGTACTGTATGGCTCCGTAAGCTTTTTTATGTTGAGCATTTCCGATTGAATTAATCCATGAGTTTTCCTTGTGGATTAATTTATTCGATTTTTCTGGATACAAATTCATGATTCATGTGATTTGTTAATGTCCAAAGAAATCCTTCTTTTCTTGTGAAAGTAAGGTCGCTCTTGTTGTTCCTTCGGGAATGACATTTTATGCGGGAGAGTTTTTAATTGAACTTGTACTTAATTTCCAAATCTTTGTGGGGAGTGCAGCTGTGGAATATTGTAGGAGTTATCTTGTATCTTTATTAACTCCTTGGTGAATACACTAAGTTTTGACCATGTGAAATCATCGAAAAAAAGTTGATATGTTCTCTTTTAGTCATGAAATATCTCCATGAGAATTTCATTATGATCCCACAGTTATCGTACCTTTGCCAATTTATATTGAAAAAAAGGGGGAGAATTATTTTGTAGTTCACACTACATAAATATGGTTTACGGATCATTATGTAAGGGGGAGTGATTTTCATTGTGAGATGGAGTATTGACTAATAGGGAGTGATACATATCACCATAGTATTATTTTCAAAGTTGTGGTGCAATTGAACTTTGATGTTGTGTAATAATACTATGACACTATATAACAATATTTGAGAACAACTGTTTTCATATTGTTATTGCTACGGATCTTCAACAACAATGATGATGAGTCGAACACATTCAGAATCACTGCAGTACTTGGAGCGGCGAAGAATTCAAGGAATGTTGAAGAACCAAGAAAATCAAGCATGTTGGATGAGAAGCTACCAAGTTTTATTTATTTTGTAATCCATATTTATTGATAGTTTTTGTCATTAAAATTGACAAAGGGGGAGATTGTTAGAGCACTTCTTGGTCGAACTCGCAAGCATTGCTATCTCAAGCTTGTTTGTCAAGTTTAGTTGATCAAAACTATAGTCTTGAGTTCTAGTCTAGCTATAAGAGTTTCGAACTATGATATATTGTATAGTTGAGATTTAGACTTCACGGCGCTTACAACTGAAGACGAAGATCTACTGAAGAACTTGGAGGAACTTCATCAACAAAAGGTATGTGGAGACTAAAACTTATCTATCACTCAGAAGTCTATTATATTCTTTTCTATCTCCTATTGAGACAAAAGTCGTATACGATATAGCCTTTCGTATTATACACATTTGATATTTCAAGCTGAGTTTAACTCGCTTATCTTTTTATCGAAATATGTGTTGATAGCTTTTTGCTTTAGCTACGCTCATCTTTATACTTGACATGTTTAGCTAAACTGATCCTGACATTAATTGTTATTCAGATGGATGCTAAAAGTTCTTATGAAAATCGGTTTCATTTTAACTAAATTATCATAAATTCGTTACTTGCTTTATGTATCATCTAAAAGGATATTAATTGGCGTCATGTTTAAGGAATGCTAGCGCTAGTCTTCACGAACGACTATGGAGCAACTCCTATGCCTGTAAGAACATCACCAGGGAATCAAATGTATAAGTTCTCGCGGTAATCACGAGTCGTAAGGGCACAACTGCGGTACAATAGCCTGGACTTTTTATTTTGTCTCAACTATATTCCACACCAAAGTCATTATAGTAAGTTAGTGCTTGAAGCAGCTTAATACAATGCGTGTTTAAACTGGACGATGTCCCAGGGTTGTTGTTTTTTATTATTCCTCATTCACAAAAAAATCGGCGTCTTGTTTTTTTTTTCCGCATCATATTGATATATTCTTTATATTGAAGTACAAGCAATTTGTACTTTAATCATCCATGTGATTCAAAAATCTCAATTAGAGATTATCCCTATCGCTAGCTGAAGATTGTCTCAAGGTGCGGGTGACGATGAAAAACGCGTTAGTAGTAAGTTATCGTTGTCGTTATTAATATTTATGTATTTTTTTTTTGAAGATTCAATTAGTCAATGATAGTTAATATATGGTCAAGGTACCAAACTTCTACCTGGAACAATGTTGGTGCCAAGCGTAAGTGCTTGACAAAAATCTAGGCACCAAACTATAGAAAAATCAATCTTTCTTTGAAAATTTCAAATTTGGATTCATAAAAGAGCGTAAACGGTGTCAATACTCATCAAGAAGAATGAGCAATTATCGAAATCCGAAATCTAAACCAAGATCAATTCATATTTTTTATATCGAATTTAGTTTTCAGTCTTATCAATTATGACTGAATAGTAGCACAAACCTAAAACTACAAGCACCGGTACAGATAGATATGTAACAACGTGTTTATTTTTTGACTACGTAAATGTACTGGTGGGACCATAACAAAAGATGTTTGTTTTAAGCGCTTCCTCTACCTGATAATGGGTAATCACCATCCCAGTAGTAAAAACCAAATAACACTTCCTTTCCTCTTTCACCTTAGTACTACTAATATATCATATATAATTTTTTTTTCGTTCTTTTACAAATATAGAATCTCCTATCTTGTTATCCTTTATAGAAACCCTTGAGTTCTCCCTGTGATGGTCTTCCTCATCAAACACAAACCCTAAATCTTATTCAAAATAACTGATCAATCCAAATCTAGATGAATTGATCTCCTATTTGCTAAAAGCTCTGTAATAATATTGCGTTTATCTCTAACCGTGAAAATCAAATTAGATAAACACAAAAACGTATTTTATTAATTTCTTCTCGTTGATACGTATCACAAAGTACTTTTGATCTTAATGGATAACCAGGTTCAGTTATCTTTTTTCAGTTATGAGAAAGATATCTTGATTTCAAACAGTTGATACTTGATGTATTGGTCTTTTTCTAATTTTGATTATTTTTATTGTAATACATGTTTTTTCCGCTAATTGTAACATCAAACTAATATTGGAAATTTTTCTGCAAAAATTATTCAACTACCACCATTGTGGCAATAACATAACCTCGGGAAGTAACCATAGTTTACTGGTGAAACATGGGGCATGCTTATGGCGATATAATATACAAAAGTCCCATTACACAAATCCGAATCAATTTCATCACCAGAAGGATTGAGACATCATGGGTGTTTGCGGCGTATGATCAAAATGAGAAACCTACTGCAACCATTCGACATCATACAATATAGAGAGGCCAACTAGGCGGCGGATGCACTAGCAAATTATGTTGTAGACAAAAGTGAGCAGTGATTTTCTAAGAACACCTTTCGAGAATATAAATAATATGTGCTTTTTAAGACAATGTGTTATTGATGACTCCATGTGGATAAGGATAATGCACTCATGCTTAATTACTTTTTACTTTATATTAATAAAATACTTCAAAAAAAATAGTGGGATTTGATTTTGTTAAAATATTAGTGATATTCATCATATTTTGAATGAACTTACTGGGAAGGGGATACTTAAATTAGTTTGCAGAGAACTGCATGTAGTATAATATCCTTATAATATCCATGGTGGAGTTGGACTAATTCTTCATGATTTTACAGGTACCCATCGTGGATCAAAGTGCTGTGAGACCGGAGCAAGCAGAGAGTAGAGGACTATGAGAGGCAGCGCAATGGGCTAAGGAGATGAAACTGGACAAGGTAGAGTTTGAGTTGGACTTGAAATTGGTGGTAAATGCAATCAACAAGAATGATATCAACATCGACCGGAGAATTCTAATTTTAGATATTAAGAGAATATTTAGAGATTATAATCTTTGGCAATGTAAGTATGTGTCAAAAGAGAAAAATAGAACAACCGACATTCTTTCAGAGTTAGCAAGAGTAAAGGATAAGTGGTGTCTAGTTATTAGATCCTCCTAGTGACATAACTATTCAGCTTCAAGATTAAGCCTCTTATGTTTCCACCCAAGTTTAATCAATGCAATTTCTCCGTTTCAAAAAAGAAAAAAGAAATCTTTAAATAGAAGTTTACAAAGGTAAAGTAATTGCTAAAAGTAATTGGGAAGTAGTGCACAGTAGTTACAACAAAGAGAAATGAAACTTAAGCTATAGCAACATTCATAACACCTTCTAGCTAGTTATGCTACACCTCCTTGGAAATGCATCTCCCCTCGAGCTTCTGCTTCCTCGGCCTCTTCGAAATTCCCCTTCCCCTTCTTCCAATTATACCTAGTCTGCATTCTTAGCACATAATCATAATCAAACCCTGGAGGAATCTCACAATACAAAAGAGAATTATCTATAGGAAAACCACGAGCTAAATCATTCTCAATCTTTGCCCTAGTTTCTTTATCGAGCTTCTCCTTCTCCTCTGGCTGCATGTTGCAGAATGCAAGCTGTTTAGCTTGTTCAGAATGCAAAAACTGATCAGTACCGCATAAATAGCAAAAGTAATATTGTACCCGATGGAGATGAGCATTCCTGCAACGCATTGCTGTTAGGGTTCTCTGTAACAATTATAACTGTTACTAACACACTGCTTTATACCTTTTCTTCAATAAAACACCTTTTTGAGCTATGGATTATTATTTTGAGCGTGTTTTCACCATGAAGAGCTAAAACCCATCGCTGGGACAACGGAGGAAGCTGTATTTCATCCATGTGGTAATTTAGTTAATTATTTATTTACTTTTTGCAACGATTTTAATTTAATTAAGGTTTCTATTAATTACCTGTGACTTTGTTTGATGGAGCATGTTTAGTCCTAGGGATTCTTGATGCGCCATGCTTATGATCTACAAGTAATATTTTATAAAATATACCTTGGAAAATAATAAAAAGTCAATATTTGTTATTTTATGAGCTATAATCGTCCGGAATTAATAGTTGAACCTCATGGAAATAAGAATTGGTGGAATCCCGAGTCTCAGTCTCTCGTAATCTTGTTACCATCTTTTGTATATATTTATTAGATTAAGTCTAAAATCGAGTCTTTACAAGTCCGAGTGAACGACAACTTTTATCACTATCTACAAATCACATCAATTGCCCTAGAAATAGAAACTGCAGCATTCTCAGGCACATTGGTGTGATTGAAAGCCATTTTCTTAGGTAGCGATTTCTAATCAGTATAATTTTTAGAACTTAAATACTTCCCCTTAAACCTTAACCTGCTTTTATAGTTCCTTTGGGTGAAAGCTGTTCTTTGTGTTTCAACTCATATTTATAATAAGAAAATTCTAGAACTAGTATCCAAGCCTATAGATTTATTTAGATACCTCTGTACCAAATCCCTTCGTTTTCTGCTCGTTATCCTCTGTCTCACGCTAAACTCTTTATGTTTTCAATCACATCGCTCTGTCTAGAAATGCATTATCATAATTGCGGATTACAAATACAGTTCATTAATTTTGAAAAATCTGGAGTTTTCTTTGGAAAAAACAGTTCCCCCACAAAACACCAAAGAATGATGTCTAAACTTATGAAATTAAAACACATAAGTCTTAAAGATCCTTATTTAGGAGCTCCCCTATTCATGGATAAATCCAAAATAAAAACCTTTGCACCTATCTTAGAAAGGATGGATTCTAAGGCAAAAGGATGGAAAGGCCTAATACTTTCTCAACCTAGTAGGTCTGTCCTAAATAAAGCAGTCCTAGCAAGTATTCCTACTTACCAAATGGGAAGTTTCATTCTTCCCAAAAGAATAACTAATAGAATTAATGCAATCCAGAGAGATTTCTGGTGGGGAAAAGAACCAGGAAAAAAAGGTTTTTACCCCAAAACATGGCAAAGTCTTTGTAAACCAATTCAAAAAGGGGGTTTAGGTTTTAAGGAGGCTCGTAAATTTAACCTAGCAATGCATGCTCTTTGGGTATCGGAATTCTTCTTGTCTGAGAGCCAAAGCTAAAACTAATGGCTCTTGGACCTGGAACTGCATCAGTCAGGGTCTAAAACTCATATACAAATATAGCTTTTGGAAGTGGGTAATGGTCAGGAAATTAACATTTGGAAGGACAAATGGATCCCAGGATTAACAGACACACTAGAAAACCTTTATCCAGTACAATACACTCACATTAACTTAGTTTCAGACTTGATTGATCCAGATTCTTGCTCTTGGGATATGGATATCATAAACTCTATTGTTCCTGAAGATATAGCTATCAAAATTAGGAAAATAAATATTTTAAGGATAAGAACCATATTCTTAAGAAAGATCAATTAAGATGGACTTTAACAAAGTCCGGAGACTACACAGTAAAGTCTTTATATGACAAGCTGAATGAAAATGGTACTGATATAGTTAGTCTGGATCTGCCTGTCCCTTTTTGGATTGCTATATGGAAATTAGATATATCTCAAAGGATTAAACTGTTTCTATGGAAGTGTCTTCAAAATGCTTTATCTACCAACTTCAAACTGTATGGGAAGGTAAGGGATGTAGAACTACAATGTACTATGTGTGGAAATGCAACTGAAACTACTGAACATCTCCTGCTACATTTCCCTTATGCCACAGAAGTATGGAGCTTAGCTCCCAATCCGATTTCTCTCCATATAGATAGTTCAAGTACCTTCTTAACTCTTTGCAAGGATTGGATCACTAATCCCAAAAGTAAGATATCTGTGGAACTAATGCTAACAAAGATGTGGTTCATTTGAAAAGAAAGATGCAACAGAGTCTTTGAAAACAAATCAACATCAGCTAAGTCCTTGGCTTTAGAAATTCAACGACACATTGCTTTCTGGTAAAAAAAAAAGGAATATGCAGGGTACAAAGACAAAACAGAATAAGAACAATATAACTGCAGTAGTAGGCACCCCAAAGGAACAATCTTAAGTTATGTTATAATCCTGAGAGATGATGCAGGTAATTCAGGAGGAGGAAAAGCTGGTCAGTCAACAGCCTCAGACCCACAAGAAGCGGAAGCTATAGGAGTATTTCAAGCTGCTACTTGGGCACAGGAGAACGATCTGAAAAAATTTAGCATTGAAGGAGATTGCGAAAGCCTTTTCAACTACATGCATGGAAAGACCTCGGACATCTCTTGGCGTTCAAAAGCATATTTAGATAAAGCAAAAAAGATTGGCTCAATTATGTAATAACTTTCTAGGTTTCTATTTTGTCCCAAGACAAGGAAATAGGGTGGCTGACATTATAGCAAAGTTCGTTAGACCCTTAAACTCTCATATTTTGTGGGGAAGTATACCCCCAGCTTGTACTGAAAACCAGTTATCAGTAGATATCTAATATCAATATATCCTCCAGTGGATCGATATTAGGAATAGTGGCAGACACTATTTAAGAGCACTACCTATATGGTAAAAATAACAACAACAAAAAAACAAAAAAAATCATATTTTTGGGCCCTAACAATTTGAGGCTCTAGACTGGCTCTAGCAAGGAGCTTACTTTTTCTTTCATATTTTTTCTTAAGTTACAAGAGAAAATATACGCAAGGACCTTGATATACAAAGACGCGGGGACCTTACTTCCCTGTCTAAGATGATGTTCTTCCACCAAGGGTTTGAACTATAGCTTCTAGAAGTTTAATGTCAGCATCTCTTTTTGAGATTTCACCTTGCTTTGCACGTAACTCTTCCATGTGCAGCTCAAATACCTCTGTAAAGAATCAATGAGATAAGTTAGGAATTATGACCACATTGCAGGATAAAGTTCAGGGTTCAATTCAATAAAGCAGAGGTTGCTTCCTCTATTTCACTCCATAAAATAACTCCCAATTCCAGAAAGGTTACACAGTGTGCAGCTAGAAGAATTTCAGAAGAAAAGTATAAACAACGAGAGAACTTGTTTCTTCATCTTTTTCTAAAGGGCAGTAGTTTGCCATGCTGTTCAGTATACATAGCAACAAGAGATTCAGAATGGTCAAAGCAGTTTTAGTTTTCTTTCCAGGAGTATATTTTTGGTCCGTTTGGATACATGCAACCAATAGCAAACTAACAACCACAGGATCATCACCACATTAGTTACTGATCATTGATAAAAACATGCAGCCAGGTTACAGAATGTTGTGGACTATAGAAAACATGACTCCTGTCATAAATATGCAGTTGTCATGGGAGGAAATAGCGGAACTATCGTCCACACTAGTTAATGAGCCTACGAATTACCAAAATCATAGGTACTGGTGATAAATTATGTATTTAAGATTTTCTTTCTTTTTTCGCCTGTGTATCTGGGTGTGTCTCAGCACAAGAGAATAGAGTGGGTATTATCTCTTGTAGAAAGTTGAAAAAGAAAATCACAAGCTAAAATATCCAAATACATACTTGAGGTGTTCTCAAGCTCTCTCGTAACCTCTAGCGCATGTAATTCGGCAGCTCGTTGTGCTGCCTCAGCCTGCCTTTTCTCTGACCGAGCACGAGCAGCAGCAGTAATCGCGTTATCCAGCTCCCTCTCTAGTTTCTCTACCCTTTGCTCAAGTGCCTGCACAAGAAAAATATGCCCTTATTATAGATAAGGTAACTTTTAGGAACCTACATTGTTCGCCTTCCAGCAGTTTTTCTTACTGAGTGTACAATGTACATGTCTTTTTTTCAATCAGTTAGAATTGGAGTTTCAATTTTTCGGTAATTAGGGATTCAAGATTACAGATTTTCAGATCACAACTCTCTCAAGAAACATGCTTGGGTTTCAAAGAAAAAAAGGAAAGGATTACTTTTTTGTGCAAAATGCACTACACAAAGGAATGTCACAAGGTCGCGCCAATTTACAGAGCTCAATTGGCTATAAGGTGGAGCTAGCGGCACAGTATTGTGACCAGAAACTTCACAAATTCAATGCATACCTATAAAAAATTGGGGGGGAAAAAACAAATGATGCATGAGCAATCATTGCGACACCCTTCAAGGCACCGATTCCAAAGAAATCAAATCACTATAAGATAATCCCTGCAAATTTGAAGAAAAAGAAAAGCAACTTTACTGATTCTAATTTGAGGGAGATTGGATCATTAGGAAGCTGGAATCCTTGTTGTTTCTAAATAGGTTAAGTAATTTGA
This sequence comes from Papaver atlanticum, assembly GCA_023531105.1. NCBI lineage: Eukaryota > Viridiplantae > Streptophyta > Magnoliopsida > Ranunculales > Papaveraceae > Papaver > Papaver atlanticum. The sequence goes on from JAJJMB010007553.1 coordinate 484,625, forward strand.
TTATCTTCATTTTTCAGTAGATGACCAAAAGAGTAGGCTACCAAATGATTGAGTGAAAGAGAGTCCCGAGAGGCGATTTTGTCATCTAAGTTGTCTAGAGTTGAGCTTTAACTTCTTCTTGCTTTCCAGTGATATTTTCTTTAATTCAAGTGTTCTGAGTTCAGATCTTTTGATTCTCAGGTGAATCTCTTTCTGGTTTGACCAATGCTGTTCCGTAAGAAATCTCAAATAATCATTCTAGGATTTTTTAGTTGTTTATGGTTGTGAAGATCGTATTAATGCTATTTATCTTGTCACACATACACTTAACAGTGAATTCCCTTGATAAGGTCAAGAGCCACCTTTATTTGTATCTTCTATCCTATTTTCATTGTTAGGAAACAAATTAATATCAATAATGCACTTAGTAATCCTGATAGGAAACAAATAAGCTATAAGGTTAAAATTCCACATTTTATTGGCTAAATTTATTAGAGTGTTTGAAGATTTACGAAACTGTGATAAATTAGACTTCAAGTCCGGAATCTAATTAACATTACAAATATCTATACAACTGTCATCTCCTACTTTCCAGATATTCTTCTGGTCTATTAACTTTATGCCTTAATTTGCTTATGCATTTCCAAATCCAAGAGCTGTTAGTTGAAGTTTTGACTCTTAAGGCTGAATTTTTATGGAATGTAGATTTTAATTAGGAAGATCGTAAACAATCAGAACTTTCAATCCGTCTCCAGATGCCTTATAGCTAACATAACCAAATTAGCCTTAGATGCATAACTAAATTAGCCTTCGCTTCGATGCATCTATGAAACCTAACCTTCCTTTAGACATAGGTTTGCCCATGCATCTATGAAACCTAACCTCCTAACCTAAATGTCCTGATTATGAAACTTTTGGGCATACTCATACTAAGTGCCGAAAGGCAAAGGCTGAATTAGTTCCAGTTCAAGGTCTGGAGATGGGTTGCTAAAGCGACTAAGGAAACTAGAGGTAGTTTGACTGTTGCGTTTTGGATGATGTTATTGTCTTTTTAAAGGTATCCTTCCTGCAGCTCAACCCCTTAAGACTGCTTTAACTAGCTTTACTAAGATTTCTGCATTAACTAGCTTTATTGTCAGAATTTCTGGAACAGGAGCAGAGTTCGGCAAGAAGTCTCGCCCTATTTATTACTGTAGCTGGGACTTGGGACCTTGTTTATAGGCTTTACTCTGACAGAGATTTTGGTGTAAGAAATATGCAGCTGCAGCTAATCTTGGACACCTATGTGATATTACAAGTGGAACGCACCCTGTTTGGACAGATTGGGTTAATAATAATCTCATCCAAAATAGAGGTTTCGGGTCTCTCGAGATTCCACAAGATGCTTGTTTAGAGCAAAGAAATGTTGCTAAATATTTACTCTTGAATATTCTAGGAGATGGGAGATGGGTGTAATACAAGAATGCTTACTGATCCTTGGCATCCAAATGCTTGCTAAAGGTTAACTGCTTGGGCAAGTATGGACCTGCTTGATGTGGTCTTTCCTAATTCACATTGAAGGGTTAGTGAGTTTATCGGTGTAACAGAACTTAAGGAGGTTCAGTCTGATATCATAGTTCGAAAACCTAGCTCTTCTGGGTGTTATTATACCATGAACTATACTTATGTAACCCCAGCTAATTGTATCAAATCACAACAACAACAACAACAACAACAACAACAAATGGGGATAGTTTAATTCTAGTCAATTGGGTTATATCCAGTGGATTTAACTGACCTAGTCCTCAAAATTCATTACAAGAAGATAAGCATATGTGAGAATTGATTAAATCCCATCTACTTAAGCATCTGAAAATTTATAAACCAATTTAATTCAGTAATAAACTCTATCCTTTGAGAATCGCCCAACAAAATCAGTCAGAGCAACAAAAAATTCATATATAGAGACGAACCCAGATATTAAAATCAACGGATAAAGAAAGAAAAAGGAAAATTCGGTAAGTAGTACCTTGATCGTCCGTGCTTGGTCGGAGCAAAGAGAAACTTTAGAGAAGGTTTCCTGATCTAGAAAAACAGCTTTTTTGAGGAGGGTTTTCTGTAATGAATCCAAATTGGTATTCATCTCTGATAAATTCACGATAGCAGCTTTCCATCTCTCACTAGATTGATCTTCCATTCCTTCTTCTTCTTCTTCGCATGTATTTTTATCTTCTTCTTTGATCTCTTTTCTCTACTTTTCTCTCGAGTGTGACTTTTGACGAGAAAATCTCAGGTGTTCTATGAGCGGTTAAATATCATGGCATTTTTTAGGGGTCACTCAAAACAAATTAAGGGCCAATAATAAAACAAAATAGGATCACCCAAACGTAAATTGAAATCAGCTCTTATCTCGTGTAATTTGTAATGGCAAAATTGCCCTTACATAATCGGTAGATAATATAAGATTTTTATCTACCGATTGCATTCGGTAGATAAAAAAGAAAACATTGGTCCGATTGTAGTCGTTGTAGTATTTGAAGGAATTTTTTTTCATTTTTGAGTTATAGAGAAGGAGGAAAAAAATAAGGAAAAACCATTTTTTCTTAAATAATCAACAAAAATGGATGGCTATGAAGAAGAAGGTGAGAATCATCATGAAGAACATAATGTTGAAGGTTCACGACCGTTTAGAGAAGACGATTTGGGGTATATGTTGAATGATCCAAACTTTTGTGGAGAGGAAACCCTAGATGACACTTTCATGGAAGAAAACGGAGAATCACCCGAGATCGAAGCTAATGATGCATCAAACATACAGTCATTGTGTTAAGAAACTCAAATACCCACTTTGAATGTGTTTGTAAACAAGAAAACTCGATTATTACATGCATTGAATGGCATGAACTACCCAGAATCGGTAGATAATATATCTACATATCTACCGAATATAACATACTGAGTACATTCGGTAGTTCCGTTACAGTATATTACTACCGAATAAGCAAAAAAACCCAAATTGATTTTCCTAAATATCTACATTCGGTAGTTATGTAGAGTATATATACTACCGATTATAAAAATGGCCCCAAAAACGAATTCCTCCAAAATTATAAAACTCGGTATTCTTATCTTTTACAATCGGTAGTATTATAAATTTATCTAACTACCGAATATATCATTGGCCCCAAAATAAAATTTTCACAAACTTGTAAAAATTGTAATTCTTCTTTTTTGAAAATCGGAGGTCTATTAAGTATTCTAGCTTTCGATTGTTTTTATTCGGAAGTATTACCATATAAATTTCTTCCGATTATGTGTTATTTTGTACTCAGGAGACTATCTAAATCTTTCTATTGAAATTGGTAGTTTTGGGCACACAATATTCTACTGATTATAGATCAATCGGTAGGAAAACTTACTGCATGTCTTCCGATTATTATAGTAAAACTTGTTGCTTCATTTTGCAGGCCGTTGTAGCGTTTGTTGATGATTTCTATTTGAGGCCCGATACTTCCCTACACTATGCAAACGATTTGGTATACTCATTACTATTATTTTTATTTATTTTTTCAAATTATGTATGTTAAATGCTTATACTTATGATATTTGTTTTGTTATATGCGCATGTAGTCGTTTGCAAGTAAGGCGGAGGCAAGGGAATGGCTTATCAACAAGGCAAAAGAGAAGATGTGCGTGGTAGTTCAAAACAATCATGTGGATGAAACTCGATTTGAAATGATTTGTGAGCGAGGTGGGAAGCGAAAGAGTCACGAGGGAAAGAATGGTAAGTATGTAAAGAAGACAAAGAGGAAATACCGAAGCAATACAAAGAAGATAGGATGCCCATTTAAGATTGTCTTCTATAAGCCCGAGGGTAAGGAAGGTAAAGAGTGGAAAATGTATAAAGTTGATAATGGTTGTCCCAACCACGATGATCCAGATACTCTAATTGGACATGTAATGGTTGCTAAGCTAAAACCAAATGAAATGGAGACGGTGAGGTCTATGCGGATCCAAAAAGAGAGTGCGATCTTAAGTAAAATAAAGTCGGACGACCCCAACAACTTGTCTTCTTTGTATACAACTAAGTCGGCCCTAGCTACGATCAAAAGGACGAAATGGGATGGTAGAACGGTCATGCAACAATCGGAGTGGTTAGCGGAGTTACACGACTACACGTTGAGAAGGGAATAAAATGGTGGTAAAGTGGTTCGTATTTTCTTGGCACATCTCGAAATGATCCAATTGGCTTAATGCTTTCACCAAATTTTGTTGATAAATGCTACTTATAAGACAAACAAATATAACATGCCGTTATTGAACATTGCTTGCCACACTTCGGACAAAAACACGTTTACGGTTGCATGGGTTTTAATGGATCATGAGAACAATGTGAGTTTCATTTGGATATTGGAGACATTGAGGCCCATTTATAATGGTGATAATTTTCCAAGGGTTATTGTAACGGATAACGATCAAGCCTTAATGCATGCAATGGCGGTAGTGTTTCCGGAAGACCAAACCTTACAATGTACGTGGCACATTCAATGCAACCTCAAATCCAATTGCCATCATCATTTCCAAGCTAAAAGACCAAGGAAGGGTATCAAGAGGTCAAAGGAAGAGGATGAGCGCATTAGTAAATTAACCGTGGAAGAACGTGAGGAAGAGAAAAAGTTATTTGAAGAAAAGTGAAGGAGGATGGAATGATTTGGAAAATGTTCATGAAAGCATGGGACAAGATCGTTTGGTCGATAACCGAGGAAATTTATGAAGATAACTTGAAGAAATTTGAGGATGAATATGGCACGAACTACCCAAAACCCGTTGAGTATTGTAAAACACAATGGTTGGCACCACATAAGGAGAGGTTTGTGTTTGCATGGACATATGAATATCAAAACTTCAAGAACGAGGTGACAAGCATTACGGAGGGGTCTCATGGCCGATTAAAGAAAATACTACTTGGTAATCAAAATGGAGTTGTGTCGATCCAAGAAGCAATCCATGAATACACAATCGTGATCTCATAAAGATTAAGAAATATATGCAATTTAGTGTACATCAAATCCCAATGGAACATGATAAGGAAAGATTGCTTCTAAGGGGCATTGTTCACGAAGTTTCGAGATGGGCAATAAATCACATGATGGAACAATTGAAGTTTTATAGAGCTTATGATGACGAGAAAACGGTTTGTGTTTGCAAGGATATGATAGGTATTGGTCTCTCGTGTCGTCATAAGTTGGGTAGGTATGTTGAAGTGATTGACATCAATGATATTCATCCATTTTGGAAGCAATTAACTTTCACTCCAAGCACCCCAGTGGTTGATAGTCCGTCTTTCTTGGAGTCGGAATTCTGTGCACGAATAGCCGAGCGTTACGCTACATCAAATGGGCCAAAAAGCAAATATTGATGCACCATTTGGAGGAAGCACTTCACCATTGTTTAAGGGAGGTTGATGAACCTATTAAGCAAAATGGGGCGGGTAGGCCGAACAACAAAGTGTCGAGGACCATCCAAAGAAAAGAGTTGAAGGAGCATTTGTCTAAAAAAATAGACCCTTGTAGGCACGGGTATACGGAATCCGAATTTGAAGATGAGGTGGAACCTAAGAAAAGAGGTCGTCCAAGAAAGGATCAAAGTGGACCAACCGCACGACAAGTGAGACCAAAGGTATCTACGGAGCCTTCTCAAGTAAGTCAAGCCGAGGTGGTCGAAAAATTTGTTGAGCAAATGGGCGCCTTGCAACAAACCCAACCAATGGAAATTGTGACTATAAAAGAGAAGAAGGGTACTCTTTGTTTCCCTAAGGATCTTCATGGAAGACCAAATCGAACCACGTGTACAATATACGAAGAGTATTTGGAACAACTCCCTCCACTCATTGTTCCATTTGTTTTGTCCACTGACGAGGTTGATGGGGATGGCAATTGTGGGTTTCACGTCGCTACGGAACAAATGGGTTACTTTAGAGAGGCGGTTATCGAAGATGTCACCCAATGCCAATATTTAAGAAATAAGATGGCGGTACAACTAATAAAGGACAAGGATTTCTATATGGAGATGATGAGGCGAGGAGATAGATACGACAAAGAACAAGAGTTCAAAGACTTAGTTGCGCGTGTAAAGTTCCGAAAGGGATTGAAGACAATCGGATACAAGTATTGGATGACAATGCCTAAATGTGGATATCTCCTAGCGGACATTTTGAATTGCGTGGTACATTTCTTTGTTCCTCCTATGTATGGACTTAGTATGACGTTTGCACCCACAAGAACGGTTTGCGACGAGTCGGTTAAAGATAGAAGAATCGTTATGGCGTTTGTGAATTAAATGCATTTTATCGGATTAAGGGTAAAGAAAGATTGTCCGTTACCTCCGTTAAGTAAGTGGCACGATTACTTCCCAATGAACCATTGCAAGGATTGGGTGAAACAATATGAGTCCAACATGGTTGATTGGGATTGCGTCGTGAAGAACAACTTTCCCGATGGGTTACTCGAATTGATCGAAGATGATGATGATGATTAGTTTGGTCATTATGTTTAGAAGATGTAATTTGAACCGGCTTTTTTGTACAAGTTTTTTTGAAAAATCCTGTGAAGATATATGATATAATCTGTTGATAGTGTTAGACATTTGAAAATATGGCCGTTTAGGCGAGGTGTAACACGAGTGTACGCAGCATGTGACTCATCATCACATTAAATATTTTATATTCTGAAGTTTAGTTTTAACCGTTAAATGCCGATTATGATACTTGTAATAATCGGAAGACAAACTAGTTAACAAACCTCCGAATATATAGTGGCTCAAAAATCCAAACCTGCCAAAATCCTTAGGTTTTGGCATTTTGGAACGACCATAAGCCTTGGAATTTTGAAATGCTTAACTACTATATTTGGTAGTATTTTCAATTTCCTAACCTCCGAATATATAGTGGCTTATGATAGACGCATTATTGTGTCTAATATGTCTCTATTGTGTATATTGTTAGTACCCATTTTTGTACTTATTATGGGGTTTGATGTGTTTGTAGGTATTTTTGGGAAATAAACATTTTTGGAAAAATCGGCTCGAAAAATTATGCGGAGCACCCCTGGAGGATATTTGTTATTCGGACTCTCAGTTTGGATAAAGGGAACCTCAGTAGGGCACCTGTTATTCGCACCCCCGATTTGGTTAGGGGGGCACCCTTCTTCTTCACGGTTTGAGAAAATTTTGGCGGGAAAATGTTGTTTGAAATTCCGGTTACATGCAGACTTCTCAGGGCGGATTTTGGACGTGATTTTATGCAATCTTTTCGTGGATTTGGTTTGGTAATAGTTTGATACGACTAAACAGGGATGGTAAGGACCTTGGATTCGATTGGATTTGGCAGAATAATCGTGTGGAAGAAAACAGAGGAGTACGAGTTTGCAAGGGTCTGTTACGGGATTACAAAGAGTTTGAGCGTGTTTGGATAGAGCTTGGACGCTGCAGAAGCGTGAAGGAGTTAAACAAGGAGAGTTTGGAGTGAATTGGATTGCTACAGACGCGTGCAGAAGAAGAAAAAAGAAAGAAAATATTCCCGTGGCTGGCAGCATTAATGAGAGTGATTCCGGATTTATTACAGTGATTTTGAGCCCCTGTCGAGTATATATAGGGTTCTGGGGATGCTGATAAGGAACAGGGAGAATTGGGAGCAGTTTGGAGCAGTAGAGGGCCGGAAAATCAAAGTTACAGGAAGGATATTTTTTCTGCTGGTGAAGAACGTACGAAGAACATAAGACACTCAAAGACAGTCGTTCTTCAACAGTGCTAGTGACGGTTATTTCTTACCGTTTCCTGTAACAATTGATTTTGTAACAAATATAAGTGTTACAAACCCGGTTTTAATAATTTTTCTCCCATTTCATCATTTGTGAACCATTTTTGAGCATTAATGAAGATGAATTTTGAGCATGTTTCCATGATGATGATGAGCTAATTCTCGCGTAATCAAGGCATGGAGGAAGCTATTGATGCATGAATAATTGGTAATTATTTTACTTTTCTCTAATTTGCATTTTATAATTCACTCAAATCACTGCTTTGCAGAATTTTAATTGTTTGCATAATTTTCTTAATTAGTTGTGATTCAATTAGATAGGTTATACTTTGTTTAGATAATCTATGCTTAATGAATACAATTAATGTTTGAGAATATGCCTGATTATTTGTGAATTAAGAAATAAGAGATTTTAAAGATAATTAGAGTTTTGGAATTTTTACCATCATTCATTCATGTGTAATAGTGGAATCTAGTGCCTTGGTTATTTTCAATCTTGAAAACAAATTTGGATTTAAATTTTCTCTATTTTTAGTTTAAATAAGTCTAAAATCAATTGCTTTCACAAGTCTCAACGAACCTTTTACTACAACAAAGTTGAAATCACATCAGCTTAAAAATCAGAAATTTGAAAAAACTGAAAATCTTCAAAATTTTTACTTGTAATAATCGGAAGACAAACTAGTTAATAAACCTCCGAATATATAGTGGCTCAAAAATCCAAACCTGCCAAATTCCTTAGGTTTTGGCATTTTGGAACGACCATAATCCTTGGAATTTCGAAATGCTTAACTACTATATTCGGTAGTATTTTCAATTTCCAAACCTCCGAATATAGAGTGGCCCAAAAATCAGATTTTGAAAAAACTGAAATTCTTCAATTTTTTTACTTGTAATAATCGGAAGACAAACTAGTTAACAAACCTCCGGATATATAGTGGCTCAAAAATCCAAACCTGCCATAATCCTTAGGTTTTGGCATTTTGGAACGACCATAAGCCTTGGAATTTCGAAATGCTTAAACTACTATATTCAGTAGTATTTTCAATTTCCAAACCTCCGAATATAGAGTGGCCCAAAAATCAGATTTTGAAATTTTGAACCTTGTAATAATCAGTAGATATATACGTTAACATGACCTCCTATTGTTACCAGGGACTGACAAATCTTTATAATTTCCTACATTCGGAAGATATGTATATTAAATTATTTGCCGATTGTACATCAAAATTCAACAGTTTCATGATGTTATAATTGAGCAACTTGCAAATCATTGTTAAATTCATACACCATTCATACTCCATAAAACTAACCATTCACAAACCATAACGTAATTTAAGAACTTAAAATCCTATCCAAACCTTAAAAATGACATAATCCAACACAAACTATAAATACTATGAAACGACATAATCCAACATAACACAACACAAATCATTGTCATTTATTTGGTCTTTTTGACTTTACGACCGTGACTACCTCCAAATCCTACATGACCACGAGTTTGAGCACCTTCAGTTGGAGCACCTTCAACGCTCGATGAAGCTCGAGTTCTTTTACCCGTCTTTTATACTGCCATCTTGGGTCGATGCTTCTTCGTGCGCCTTTCTCCCCAAACTGAGCTGCATAATCTTCATTATCCTCTCAACTGGCACGAGATTTCCGCTCCTTAGGAAAACTTACTTTGCACGTGATACATACAATGCAATCTTAGGAAAATTTACAGGCATCATATCCATAAAAAAAGAGCACAGAAAGGTAGTCAACGTGCAAAAAAGGAATATGAACGTTTTAGTAAACTAACTCAAGAGGGGAAAGAGGAAGAGAAAAAGAGAGAGGACGAAGGATTCAAAGAAAGTGAGATTAATTTTGGGTTATTTAGGAAAGCATGGGATAAATTGTTTTGGTCGATGACCGTGGCAAGATATGAGAGAAATTTGAAGGAGTTTGATTAGGGCATTAATTATCCCAAAGTAGTGGCATATTGCAAGAGACAATGGTTGAGGCCACACAAAAACAGGTTTGTGTATGCTTTTACTTACGATTATAAACATTTCAAACGTGAGTCTACAAGTATGGTAGATAAAGCTCATGGGAGACTAAAAGGTCTACTTTTCATGAGTCAAAATGACATTATGACGGTACAACATTGAAAAAAGCGGGGGTCTAATAACCACACCCAATATTTCGTTCGGAAATCTGTATGGACTAACTCCAATATAATACCAAGAGAATCAACTAGACAGTCAGACTAAATCAAGGAAAGATATCCAAGAGTTATATCTCTTTCTCAAATCAATCAGAAAATTAACGGGATGAAATCTGTAAACTGGTTGGTTTGAGAATAACTTGGACGATATCAAAAACCAATGTACAAGCGTCAATCAATTTCTATCCAACAACCAAAGGTCAGATTTACCAATTGATTGAACTACGCACAACCTGTGATATTTCAATTATATAGAAAATATAATGCGGAAAAGAAATAACACAGACACCAGAAATTTTGTGAACGAGGAAACCGCAAATGCTGAAAAACCCCGGGACCTAGTCCAGATTTGAACACCACACTGTATTAAGCCGCTACAGATACTAGCCTACTACAAGTTAACTTCGGACTGGAATGTAGTTGATTCCTAACCAAGTCTCACACCGATTAAGGTACAGTCGCGTTCCTTATGCCTCTGAATCCTAGCAGGACTCTACGTACTTGATTCCCTTAGCTGATCTCACCCACAACTAAGAGTTGCTACGACCCAAAGTTGAAGACTTATAAACAAATCTGTCACCCACAGATAAGTCTATTCTGATAGATAAATCTATCTCCCACAGAAGTACCTATGAAGTTTTTGTTCCGTCTTTTGATAAATCAAGGTAAACAGGAACCAATTGATAATCCGGTCTTATATTCCCAAAGAACAGCCTAGAAATATCAATCACCTCACAATAACTTAACTATATTGTAGTAGAAGAAGTTATTGTGGAATCACAAAGAATGAGACGAACAGCTTTGTGATTACATTTTATATCTTACCTATCGGAGATAAATCTCGAGCAAATATTACAGAAGATAGTATTCAATAGATAGAATAAGTAAGATTAGAACATGTAACTACAGAGAAAATAGTTGGGTCTGGCTTCACGAATCCGAAGTGAAGTCTTCAAGTCGTTAACCTATAATGGTTTTGGAAAAACCTAGGTTAAAGGAGAATCGACTCTAGTCGTAACTAGGACAAAGGAAAGTGTTGGGATTAGGTTTTCCAGTTGCTAGAGTTCTCCCTTATATAGTCTTTTAAATCAGGGTTTGCTTACAATCAAATCTAAGTTAGCTTAGAAACAAAACATTCAATATTCACCGTTAGATGAAAACCTGATTTAAGATTCAAGCTAAGTTTGCTTAAAACCAACCACCCTTTGATGGTCTTAGATTTTTACACACAAATGAAATATACCTTCATTTAGATATGGGTAACCGTACCTAAACGTGTATATTGAGTTGGCTGAACAATAGTTAACCGAAGTTAGCCATATGAACACTTTTGTATTAACCACATTCATCTAACACTTCTAGATCAAATATGATGATCAATCAACCATGAAAGATAATCAAATGAATCTAATTGTGTTACTCATAGAGTTGTTCAATTGTATATATCTCATAGAAGTATATAAGAAATAATTGAAACAAAATCGGATTGATTCGTAATTGTACAAAGTAATTATAACGAAATCAATTTATGAACATTAAGCCACGGTTTGCGAAGATTGCATTCCTTAATTTATTAATGTCTTTGTTCAGGAGTATGAAAACATACTTAATCCGATTTTAGAACTTTAACCACTAAGTTTGCAAACTGGTACGCCAACTATAGTTCCGGACTTCAGTCTTGTCCTGCCATTTGCAAACGGGTACGTGATAGACGCATTATTGTGTCTAATATGTCTCAATTGTATATATTGTTAGTGTTCGATTTTGTATTTATTTTGTTATTTTATGTCTTTGTAGGTATTTTTAGAGAAATAAGCTCTTGCGGCGAAATTGGCTCGAAAAGTGGTGTTTTACACCCCAGGATAGAGTACTAAAGGCACCCCAGAAATGCACCGGAAGCACCCCAGAAATGTGTCGGAGGAACCCCAGAAAAATTACTATCTACGCCCAAAAATTACTATTTGCACCCCATAAGACAAGTGCTAAAGGGACACCCGTGCAGGATTAGGGGGAGGACATGTTCTTTTCAAATTCAAAAAATGAATTTTGGCGGGAAAATATTTTCATTAACAGCAGAATTTCAATCGGATATTTGGACGTGATTTAGTGAGATTCAATCCCTGAAACTTAGTGGGTAGACGTGATATGACTATAGAAAGCTAGTATGGGTGATTTTATCGATCAAATTTGGCTGGATAACTTGGTTTAATCCAAACAGGGAGTTGGAGGAAAAACATGAGCTTGCATGAGTTGTGAGAAATTTAAACGTGTACTGCACGTGCTTGGAAGATTTAATCGATATTATAGAGCGTGAAGAAGGTATAGAAGGAAATAAATACAGCTGCAGATGCGTGAAAATCAAAATCAATGAAAAAAATGGAAAAAAATATACCCGAGTAAAAGAAGATTATTTGTAGTTAATGGAGGAGATTCAATGTCGCAATTATGTATAAATAGGTTCCTAGGATCACATAGAAGGGGGGTAGAGAGTTTGGGGTCGATAGGAGAGCTCAGGAGGCGTGAATCAAGAGTTTTCAGAACTCTGTTGTTGCTGCTGCTGCTGCTCGTGAAGAACAGGGAAACAGCGACGGTTTCTTCAACTGGTTGTAACAGTTTCTTCAACTGGTTTGCAACATTTATCTTCGTTGTAACAGTTTCTTCAACTGGTTTGCAACATTTATCTTCATTGTAACAGTTTCTTCATCCTCTTCTGCAACATTTATTTTCATATTTGTAACGATTATCTTCATCATAACAGTTGAGAGTTGAAACAGTTGGTATGTAACGCACTGTGCTGTTGCAGATTTCCTGTTTCATTATTTTCTCTTCTTGTAAACACTTTTTGAGCCATGAATACATATTTTGAGTGTGTTTTCGACATGATGAGTTAAACCCCAACACTGGGACGACGGAGGAGGCCGAACTTCATACATGGGTAAATTTATTTTTATTCTTTTTATGACTTTTGCATTAAAATTAATTGAAATATGATTTGATTAAATTGGTTGTCATTTGATTAGATGGGTCATGCTTAGCTTAGGTGATTTGATGTCCCATGCTTAACATTTACAATCAATGTTTTGAGAATCTACCTTGGCAAAAATAGAGTCCATGTTTATATTTCTTGAGCTAAAATTGTTGAGAATAAATAAGTGAACCTTATGTTATAAAGATTGGCTAAATCCTTAGTCCCAGTACCTCTCGCCCATTGTTAATAGTCTTTGTATATATTTATTTAGTATTTTTAAAAAACTTTAATCTCTACGAATCCGAGTGAACGACAACCCTATTTCTTACCACTATCTAAAATTAAATCAGTACGCAAACTGTCGTCCCGGACCCAACTCAGGTAGAACCGTTCGCAAACTTGTATGCAAACTTGGTTCCCGGACTTTAACATTTAAAACCGTTTGCAAACTGGTATGCAAACAAGGTTTCCGGACCTGAATCATACCAAAACAGTTTGCATACTGGTATGCATACTATGTTGTATCCAGACAAAGGTTAATTGTTCTAAACTCCCATTCCAATCATTGAAACATTCTGAGAAGACGACAACAGCTGTCTCACACAAACTATTAGCTTATAAGCAATTTTCTAGTGATTGAACGATCAATACGAAACTTTCCGAATCGACATCAAATGACCGTCTCACACAAATCATGTAAGATGTTTAGAGGCAATTTTCACATGATCATATTTTGACTTATTATTTAGTTTCCAACAAATAAATTGTTTCCAACTAACTCGTCAAGAATAATGATGAATGTAGCTAAAGCAAACAACTTCCAACACATATTCCGAGAAATAGATAAGCGAGATAAACTCAGCTCGAAATATTAAATGTGTATAATATAAATTTTATATAGCTATACGACTTAGTCTCATTAGGAGATAAAATATAATAGACTTCTGAGTGATAGATAAGTTTTAGTCTCCATAAACCTTTTGTTGATGAAGTTCCTCCAAGCCCCCCTCAGTAGATCTTCGTCTTCAATCGATGAACGTCGTGAAGTCTAAAGCTCAACTACACATTCTATCCTAATAAGTAGACTAGAAATCAAGACTTATAGTTTTGATAACCTAAACTTGACAAACAAGCTTGAGATAGCAACGCTTGCGAGTTCGACCGAGAAGTGCTCTAACAAACATATTATCCATGAGTATACTAATAATGATCTCAATAAGATAAATAAGCAATTCGAAGAAAGTAGGCACCGAAATAATATATGTAGCACTTGTCGTTTCTCTCGAGTATTGTATTATTATTATCATGGCGAAAATATTGTATTTGTTTGTTTGTATTAAATATTTTTTTATAAGCAAGAATATAAGCAACTTAAATGATTTAAGCAAGACAATTATATCCCTTTGGAATGATAATACCGAAAAAGAATATAAGCAACTTTAACCAATTTAAAGGCGAAATCAAAAGTATCTTATTACATGGGATTTGTGATAAGTTTCTACCCAACACTCTATGTGGGTCAGTAATACGAGAGCTTTAGTAAGCTTACTGTAAACTAATTAATGTAAGGTGCTCAAGGATAACGTATAACATTATCAAATTTCAGAGTTATAAGGATAATTACAAATTAAACTTGCTTTTGAAAAGGGTGTACAAAACAATAGTGTTAAGATCGTTGTTGTACATCGATGTTCGAGAATAATGAAAAATGATGAAAAAGAGGAAAACTAGAGCATCGAGAAAGTTGAAAATAATAATTTAATATGCGTAACTTGTAGTTTTTGTTTGTGTTATTCATATTATTTTATCACTATTTTTCATGTATAAAACTTTTTCCGAGTTCATATAATGTTTTTATCTATGAAATATTGAATAAATTGAACATATTAGACAAGATATGTACAAAAAGAATTAATATGTGTTGGAATTGTATGTTTTAAAATGAATAAGCAAAAAAAATCCATCTTAGTGGTTGTTCAAAGATTTTCAAGAGTACTTTCTAATTTCGAATAAAGAGCATCGAATAAAGTTGAAAAAAACAAATTAAGCAACATAATTTATAGTTTTTGTTCACATTGATTGTCTTATCTTATAACCATTTTTCTATATAAAACTTTTTCCTTGATAGCTTTAGTTCTTGAGTGTCAGAGTTCAAAGGATTTTATTCGTGATATGAATAGAATAATTATTCATGGAAACAGTGAAAATACTGGAAACCAGTCTAATTAACTTTATTACATGAATAGAATAATTATTCGTATTAATCTCAATTTTACCATTTTGGTTTTTTCTATATTTCTTACCTTTATTCTTTATGTTTACCTTTACTGTGAAAAACATGCATGATGTTGAATGTATATGTAATGAGAAAGGTGATAAAGCTGAGAAACATCCAAGAAAATCTTACTCGAAGCATTACGGGTTTTTTCATTTCTCTCGATCTCTCTTATAGTTTAAGGTGAATATGAATCTGCTATTATCTGTTTTAATGTTAGCTCATGAAATTTTATAATATTACATTTGGATCAGGTTAATCCGGGATATGCAAAAACTGAGGGGTCACTGGTGATACTTTGTTCTCTATACAAAAGGAATTCTTGGTCTAATATAAAAATTGAACAGGCAATCTGCGATGCATGTTTGAATGATTCATCCAAGTAAATACCTTATTTTCTTGAAGTTCAGATAGAACTGCTTGAAATTCTACCTGAAAGATATTGACAAGAAAGTAAAATGTAGAAAAATAATGATGATGGGTAGATCTAATTCTTTTGAAGGTACTTTTCCTTAGAGATATATATTGCTTTTAACGGTGTTATATCAACCATAATTTTGTTTATATTTTAATCATGTGAGAACATGTGCAAACTTCTTGTTAGTATTATATAGACATATAGATAGATGCGGATATAGATAAAGAAAATCTGATTCTCCAATGTTGGGCGCTAAAGAATTGAAATGCCATGCGAGTAATCAATCGAGTGTCATTTATTTTATGATAAAGTTTTCATCATCTTTTTTATTTTTATTTTTGATTTGTTTCTTTTTTAACTAGAAAGGTTATCATCTTATTCAAAGATACATAAAAAGAACAGCAATTGACATTCGCCCCCCACATGTTTATTTTAGTCGTGGTTCTTAGTGTTGTTTGAAATGCTAGTTGAAACTGCATATTGTTTTTCATTACAAAAAAGTAACATGCGACTCCCTCGTTGGTTAATTAATAATTTTTTATTTTTGGATCTTCCATAGGATCACAAAAGCTGCTTCATCATTTATTCTTGATTTTGGAAAAGAGGATTCCTCGATAATACTGGACCAGATGCCTAAGGTTAATTGTTTCTTCTGTAATTCTATTGTGGTTCCTATTGTTGGTTATATGATTTTTCTTATCTTTTGTGCGTAGGAAAAGTTTCTTACCCGTCTTGATGGGTGTAAGCAACCATACCTAAATATTCTAATAACTCTATGTATAGTTTTTACATAGTTTATTTGTTTTCTATCTCATACTATCTACTATTTCTCCTAGTCACTCATTTCATAAATTCACATTACACATCCATATTTTTGGTAAAAATAATTTTATTGAGAGTGTATGCTTTGATGGTCGCAACTCGTGTGTTCTCCAAAGTTGTCATTTGTGATGCATATGTCAAGGTATCCTATGTTAATGATGTATTGATGTGCGATGTTTTCTCATTTTTTAGATTATGAGTAGTGTTTTCATGCACTTTTGATTGTTGTTTGGTATAGTGAAGTTCTTGTTGGAAAAAAAAAAAAAAAAAGAATTTTAAAGCTTTTAAGAAAATAAATAAGTTGAAGTACTTGTTTCTTTTGTGAATGAAAAACTTATTAGTCCCACATCAGGGAGTTTCCACTTATATTAAGTTGTTTTAAAAGACTATATAAACTTTTTAGTCCCACATCGGGGAGCTCCACTTCCTAAGTTATATTATTCGATTACATAAACAAACTTTTCTCATACTTTTGAGACATCTCAGGAAAAACAGTTTCTCTATATTTTTTAGAGAGACCAACAAAACAATGTTTTTTATCGTTTTTTTTTAATTTCTTTGAGATTTTCCTTGAAGGGCTTTATGAGTTGACAATCTTGCTAATACTAGGTGCAATAGCATGTTTTATCCTGGGGGCATATGATTCAGTTTTTCCTTTAAGACACCGTCCCGAATTAAAAGCTAACAACTAGTTGGGATATATGTTCGCTTGCTGGTAACCTTTTTGTACCCCTACCAGTTTACATATACCATCTCACCTATTTCGTTTTTAATTCACTATCATGTAGTCGGAACAAATAAGGATTTTATTGGATTGGTGTAATGGTGGCGAAGATGCTGGGGTAATCACCAACAAGATGCTGATTGGAGTGGTTTCCAACTCTGGATGCGAAGGTGTCGACTTTATGCACTCTCATTTCATCCTAGTCCATGTTCCATATAATGGTGCTAAGAGGGGGAGGAAGACAACAACATAAGCTGAAGGATCTAAGCCAAAGCGAAGCAAAACCAAATGCAGGTTTCGTGCTGGAAATAAAAAGAAGTAGCATTTATGGCTAATGTTGATGTTTGGGTCAAATAGAACAGTTTTGTCATTTTTTTTTCATTTTCGTTTTTTTTTTCTTCTTTCAACTTTTTATTGACTTTTATTTTTCTTCTATTGTTGATGTTATGGATAAGACAATATTAATAGTTGTTTGTTTTTATTTTTCTGCGTTCTTTAAGGAAGAGAATATTCGTAGTGTCATGATTTGACAATTTCAATCAATTTTCTCGAGAAAATAAATTAATAATAAAATTTAGATGAACGTCATCTGTATGGTCTATTTGTCCGATGTGTACATTTTTCAATATGCGTTATGTAAGAGTTTATACATACAAAAGATCAGTGATATTGTATATGTATGGTACCATATGAGATGTATACAAAATTTCCTATAAATATGACTCAATCTGAAATGTCCAGACTGGGTAACCAAAAATTGTGCACTAACCAAACCTGAACGGTGAAACTGATTGGTTATTTATACCAGTCCCACACTTTTCAAACCATTCTTCTCCAATCCAACTACAGGGAAACATAAATATGTTTACAAATTTTTTTTAACTTCCTTTGGTTAGACTAGGAACATATAAATTTTGAGACTTGTTCTTGTTAGTCACGAAGAACCTGAAGACGTATTAGCAATATCGAAGATATCATCCTCCAGTTCGAAGTTAATAAAACATGCTTGACTTGTTCTATTTTATATCATTTGTTCTTTCAATTGAAAACATAAGATAACATACAAAGTAAAGTTTGTTTACAATAACTTTAGTATTGGGTACTTGGTTATTATATTATCATCAGAGTATCAATAAATGATATACTAGTTGTTTTTATAACTTGAGTATTTGGAGTTACGAAGTCTAGTTTATCAATGGACTTCGTATTGACAATATTATATTAATCGGTAATTCGTTATTATTTAGTGCGTTGAACTTCCAGATGAATCCATATCTTGGAATTATGTTTATTTACATAGTTTAAGGAAGTATACTTGAGAAACTTTTTTTTTAACTAAAAAAGTGATTCAAGAATCTATTTTAGGACCGATCCCAAACAAGAATCTAATCTAGGACTGAACCCAAAAATCTAATTCAGAACGACCCCCTAATCATGATCTAATCCAGGACCCAACCTAATTGAATCTAACCGGACTCGGGACTTTCGATATGTCTGTTACCTTAGGGTTTCCGCAGACATCCAGGTGTACATGGAGCAGACAGGAATGTTCACATAATGTCAACACAGTGATTTGAACATGTGATAAATTATAATATCATAATATTCAAGTATTTTTCTTTGATACTCGAGAAAATATCCTAACACCGATATTTCAATATCTTACTGACATTTCTACATGTAAGGATTAGGGAGATGTTGAAAAAACACCATCAAGGATGTATTACTGACATTTCTATACTGGAAGATGTTTACCATGCACCAAGTCCACTTACTTTTGGGACAAGCATAAAGATACGGTAGTATCGTAATACTTCCTCCGCTAAGCTTCGTGATGCTTCCTTAGGCAAGCATCACAACATAATGATGTCGTAGAAGCATGGGTAAATGTTGCATCCTCGAGTAAGGGACACGCTTAATAGTACCGTAACCATCATCGATGCCAAAATGATATATCTGCACTCCCAGAATAAATTTCACAAGCTCTAGATAAAACTTCAACGCATCTTTGAGCATACGTCATATGAAAAATACGGATATTGCTCAAAGACCAGATCGGAAGTTGTCTTTCATGCCTCATGTCTCTTAACCAAATAAATCCTCATGCTAACTATCCTCTTGTCCATTTGGGAATACATTTGCTCAATTCATCTTGACGGCACCAACCAAAAGCTCGGGTATGCTAGTCATTTTGTCATTCGGGTAAGGCTTGGTAACATGGGCTGGGCTTGGAACATAATGTCCCCTTTTAACCTCACAGTCACATATATATATATATATGTAATGTATCCGATTTGATTGATTTAGTCGACGACACCAAGAACAAAACCTAGGGCCGGATAAAGACCGCAAAATCTCTCAACTCAGTTTATGTCTGCGGAAGCTCTGTAGAAGAAGACGACGACGCGACTTTTGATTACAGCAACAGAGAAAGGTACCCTGTTTCAAACCCTAAATAAATTGCCGTAAACCTGTTCCTAATCGTCTCTCAGATTCATTGTTATAAATAAATTCACTCAAACATCTCATGTTCTGATTCCATCTAAAACTTATTCAATTTCAGTTTAAGTTCTCAAACGATTTCGTTTTGTTTGTTAACTCAATAACTAGGGATACGAACAACACAAGAAACCAAAGCTTTTTGGATTGCTCAAAACAATGGTCGAATCTGATTGATTTTTTCACTTCGTTGGCATCCCAGGTAAGATTTTCAAGACTCGTGTTAATGGATTTCGTTAAAATTGATGTGTTTCTGGGATTCATCCAATAGCTACACTTGAAACAAATCTCAGTCTGTTTTCTGGTTTCGATGATTTCGAATAGAAAAATAAAAGTTATAGCCTGTTATTGTATTAGAAAGATTAGTGCTAACTAGCCTATTATAATTTATATCGCACAGAGGAAGGAGTTAAAGTAGAGGTAGAGAGTGAATCGGGAGAAACATTTTCGATACTCTGAGTTGGGGCAGTGGTTAAATGGCTCCATCTAAGAAGGCTAATAGAAAAGCAGCATATGTTTCCCAGATTACCGAAGATGTTATTGCGTTGCAAATTACCGAAGATGTTACAAAAAACAAGAAGACAAGTCATGGAAGACGGTTAAATCATGAACACGTCGTGCTTGCTCTGGCAGCAACAAGTGAAAATGATGAGGTGATTCCGGAGACGAAGAAGAAGACGAGAAAAAAGAAGAAGGGTGAGAGTTCTAACCCCTCGAAAGATGACAATCCGGACCAAAAGCTGGTGGAAGAGAGTGCACAGAAGGATACTGGCGAAAGCTGCAGTTCTCCGTTACAGAACACTGAAAGTATGCCTGAGATGACAAATAGACCGAATTCGAAGATTGAGGTTTGGGTAGGTGATCATACTGTTGATGAGAATGATACAGGTAAAAAGACAAAAACCAGGAGGAAGAAGAAGAAGCGTATTGAATCTCAAAATGATGTTCCAGATAAAACTCCAAAGGTGGAAGTAGAGAAATCTTCAGTAGATGGTATGGATACAGATGCAGATCTCACTCAAACCATCTCTGAGATGAAAAATAGACCGAATCCGGAATTTGAAGTTTCTGGGCACCACATGACTTCTTTGCAGACTGCAGATCAAACTGGTGTTACTGAAGATAATACAGGTAATATGATAAAAAGTAAGAGGAGGAGGAAGAGGCGTACTGAATCTCAAAACAATGATCCAGATGAAACTCTACAGGTGCAAATGGAGAAACCTTTATCAGATGGGAATGATACAGGTAAAACGATAAAAACTAGCAGGAAGTGGAAGACGCCTATTGATTCCCAAGAAGATGATTCAGATGCAACTCCGCGAGTGAGAAAAGAGAGATCTTTAGCAGATGTGATATCATCATCATATAAGAAGCAGAATCATGTAGTTCCTGTGCGCACGGATCATGAGGTCGATAGGCCGTGCACCTCTGTAAAAATTGATACTGATTCGATGACAAAGAGTGATTTACCTACTGGAAATAATTTAGTCTCAGTTGAGGAGACTAGTAGCCCTTTAGAACATCAGAAGAAGAAAAAGAAGAAGAAGAAAAGCTTACTCGACTCCTGTGGGACACAGTTGTTACAGAGCAAAGAGCAGTCCCCTAGCTTGTCTCTCGAAGTTCCGAAAGCTAGTTCAAAGAAACGTAAAAGGGAAATCAAATCAGAGAAGTCCTCTACCATGGATGTTTCCCTAGGTTTGTCTTCTGCTGAAGATTGTGATTCTGCAAGCAAGAGGAAGAGCAAGAAAAAGAAGAGAAAGGAGATGCTATTAGTAGAAGTTAGTAAATCAACCATAGAAGAACCTCAGCTCAAGCAGTCAGAAGATATAGAAGTGCACTTCCCTTTGGGTGTAGACAATCCAAAAGAAGGGCCAATTGTTTTTGGTGAAGAAACTCCAGCAGTATCCGTAGATGAGCATTGCAAGGAAGAAGTTATTCCTCTTTTGGCAACTAAGAGCGACATAAAAGATGGTCTTGTTGATGAAGGGAACACCGCTCTTGGGAGGTCAAAGAAAGGAAAGTGTATTACAGATGTTTCTTCATGCAAAAATGCTGCTAATGATTCGGACCATGCCCATAGCAATAGGAGAAAAAATAGGAAGAATGATACTCATACTACCAATGAAGACATGGCTTCTGAGAGTATGCTCATATGTGGCCCTCCTGCAAATGAGGTTGAATGTAGAGATGAATCTTGTGTTACTGGTGAGGGAAATCTAGCAGGGAATGTAACTCCTCTTTTAGGGGGAGAACATGTTGATGCAAAGAAAATCCATGTATCTGGTGGAGAGAACTTAGATGTATCTTCAAATGCTGGACTAGTGGAAGAAGGAACTGGGCATGCCGTCTTGATGGGGAATATCCCTTCTTCACCAGTTAGAACATCTTTTAGTTGTACGAGGAAAAAGCTTCTTGTTCTTGATTTAAATGGTATTCTTGTTGACATTGTTTCCAACGTGCCTGATGGATATAAAGCAGACACGTTTATTGCAATGAAAGCTCGTAAGATTTGATACTAAAACTGACGATTGTAAAAAAGTGCTGCAACGTCGTAAAATAATTCTAACATCAATGTTTCTCTTTTCAGTTTTTAAGAGACCATTCTGTGATGATTTCTTGAAGTTTTTATTTCAGAACTTCAATGTGGGTGTCTGGTCATCAAGAACAAAGTATTTTTCCAGCCTAATAAGCTTTCTTTCTAAGTTGGCCCTCTTGAAAAGTTTGTTCATTTTCCCTTTTTTTCTCCCATCTTCTAGGCAACTAAGAATTAACCCTTCTTTCTGTGTAAATTTGCAGGAGAAATGTGGATAGCGTGGTCGACTTTGTCATGGGAGATATGAAAAAGAATCTGCTATTTTGTTGGGTAAGCAATTGTTACCCACCTATTGCTGTTACCTCATTTGCTAGTACCAGAAAAACCGTGGTCAGGGTTCCTGCGGAGTCACTACTGCTTGAATGCGTTTTTATAATCCATGCTCTTTGATCAGTTTCATTTGTTGCCGCAATTATCAGAAATAGGATTAGTGATTAAATGTAACTTACTAAACATGCACTCTTTTCTCCTCTCCTCTTTTATTTTGTGGACAGGACCAATACCACTGTACTGATACAGGGTACAGCACTCTTGAAAACAGGCGGAAGCCTTTGGTATTAAAGGAGCTGAAGAAATTATGGAATAAGCATGACCGGAGTCTTCCATGGGAAAAGGGTGCATATAATGAATCAAACACGATATTGTTGGATGATTCACCGTACAAAGCCTTACGAAATCCAGTGAGTTCTTCTTGCTTTGCTTTTATGATCATTCTTCCCTTAATCATCTCATCTTAGTAGTATTTAATTTTATATAAATCTCATGTCCCACTCTCCTCTTTTTCTTTTGTTTTTCTTCTGTAGCCCCATACTGCTATTTTCCCTCCTCCATATAGGTTTGAGGATGCTGGTGATAAATCATTAGGTAATGCTTCCTTCAAAGCTGGCGTAATATTTCGTTGAAAACTAGCACATTGATTAGTGGAGAACAAACAATTTTTCCATTAGATTGTTGCCCGTGGTTTCAGGTGTTTTAAGAATTTTCATGGTCAACAATTCTAATGGTGTGCCGGAAATGATCCGGATTTTTCTTTTTAAAACAAGATTAAGTTATTGTAAATTTTATTTAGGTCATGCTTTTTCTAGGATCTCCTGAATTTCAACTTGCTTCTCTATTATTATCGGCCTTCCTTTAAATCTTTCCTGAAAGCTGACGCAAATACGGTTTTTTTCAGTTTCTTTTTCTAGTCCCTAAATAATAAAGATTATTGCTGGTACTTACTTGTGTAGTTTGCAAACAGGTCCAGGAGGAGATCTTCGTGTCTATCTGGAAGGTTTACTCAAGGCTGAGGATGTTCAAAATTATGTGGAACAACACCGTTTTGGTCAGCGTGCTATTACTGACAAGAATCCATCGTGGGGATTCTATCTTCGAATTATTGGCAATAATGTGCAGACCAGAGCCGATATCTGTAGCACTTCCAATCAGTTGCAAATGGGTTCCATATCATGAAGCTGGAGAAAAGGGCCTTATCAGTTTTTCCTCGGTGTAAAAGCTACAAAGTCGGTACCATTGTTCCTATCATTGATTTGTGTAGTTGCTCAAGGTCCCAACATCAGAGACTCGAATCAGGGCATGAATCAATCTCTGAGAATTCGACTCAAAGGTGAATAGAGAGCAAGGTCAACCCGAATTTGATCTCTCTTCATCTCATTATATGATAATGCTGAAGAGACTGAGTTCTGTCTATATTCAGTTCAGAGTGAGTTATTCTTTCACAATTGAGGAATACAATTTTTTTGAATATGGTGAGAGAGGATACTTCATAGTTCCTGAGTTTTTTTCTTTTTCTTTTTTGGTTTTTGCTGTTGTAAAATAGCATGTCTTGTACTATGATCACTAGGAGTGATTCTGCATAAACTCAAGTTTATGATTGTTTTGGGATTTATTGTGACAATTTTTAAGCAGACAAGGTTGGAATGTAAGTTCTTTTCATCTACGAGCAATTTTATTTTGTACAAACTCAGAAATTTAATGAATTCTTTTTGCAATTTTTGTAAATCCAAAGAATACCATTTTAACAAATTCTCCAATTTGCAGCTTGCACTTCTC
Organism: Papaver atlanticum; assembly: GCA_023531105.1. Lineage (NCBI taxonomy): Eukaryota > Viridiplantae > Streptophyta > Magnoliopsida > Ranunculales > Papaveraceae > Papaver > Papaver atlanticum. The sequence continues at coordinate 508,962 of JAJJMB010007553.1, forward strand.
TTTGCATCAGCAGAGGCATGTGCAAATGCTTTGAAACAATCAGCTATTGTTGTGGCTTGTGGTGCATCTGATGCCAGTGATGCTGTATCTGAAGCAGGGATTATTATCTTGCCACAAACACATGAATGGAGGTGACACCGAGATGGTTGGGAATGCCCTCGAACCAGAATCAGCGCCTCTTAAGTGGCCAACAAATCCTGATGTTTTTAATTTTGAGCTACATTTGATCCTAATAACTCTCGGTTTAAAACGGAACTCCACATACTGTAATTTGGTCTTGTCAACAGGGATGCAGAAGATTGATAACTTACCATATGTGGTAGAATGGCTAGCTTACATGGCTGCCATAATGGCTCGAACCACAATCCCTTCATAATCTCGGATGCCCAAGAGAGTTGTTCAGAATCGATAAACTCTGGTGGGCAGTGACATGCCATGGAGTTATGAAGCGATGTGATTCTAGCCATTGTGGCAGCGATCTTGCGATGCCGAATTCGGAAATTAAGATAACTATTCTGCCAATTAGAGAGATGTAACACCTCCTGGACTTCAATTACCATGGCCGCCATCTGCCACAAATCTCCAGGAATATGTCAAGCAGCTTCAAGGTTTATCAACAATATGTTGGATAATCTTTTTCTTCTCCGACTGGAGGTATTTATCAGGATCCATAAACAGAAGAAGAAAATACCAAATGAGGTCTCAACCATAATTAGGTGGGAATCAACAAAAATAAATACCAATTGACAATGGCAAGCCAACGGTGATGAGAAAAAAAAAAAAAAAAAAAAAAAAGTTGCACCACGCGCCGCGCGGTTAGAGAGCGGCTGAGCGGCCAAGTCACATTGGCCAGCAAATAAAATTGCTGAGAGGATTTTTTTTAAAGGATTTTAATAAGGCGATGCAGACGAGGGCACAAGGTCATTTCTGTTCTTCTTCTCCTGAGGTAACCCTAGATTTTTCCCGATTTGAAATATTTTGCGGCGGCAATGTTAGGATGATCTAGACTGTGAACTCTCCGAGGTTCTTTGGCTTTTTAAGCGGTTTTAGATCTTCTTCAATCTCCCTATGTTGGGATTCAAAGAGCTTGATTTCTTGTCCGGGGATGACTTTGAAACATCAAATGAAGCGCATCAGATTTTCATGGATGTTTTCTATGGAGGAAACGTTGGAGGAGGAGGTGCTAAGCCAATGAAGCGGTCAGATGGGGGAAATGAATACTCCAATGGCGATTTACTTATTCCAGAGAAGAAGGTTCCAGTTCAATTCAACTCATCGAAGGAAATTGTGCTTAGCCTGAAATCCGTAGACCTGTTTAACAATTATCCAACCAAAACATGCCCATTGGTTGAATCATCAAGTCAAGGTGTTATATGCACCACTTACCTGCATACACGGATTCAAGAAGTTAACAGAAGATCTCGTGCTCGTGATGCGAATGCCTCAGAAAGTAAGTGCCGCAATCAAGTTACTGACACTAAAATAATCACATATCCTGTTGCACATACATGTATACCTGTTTTGCCTGTCCACGAAAAATCTGAAGAATCCTCTCATTTTACTTCAAATGCAATTGAAACCACTGTGCGGAACAAATCTTTGAATGATTTATACCCGCGCCTGCGTGGCCATGTCAACTATTTACTTAAGGCAGCAGGTTGGGCAGTTGAGAAGAAGCAGATAGGCAACAAGCGCTGTCTGGATACAATTTACAAGTCTCCCAGTGGGAAAACATTTCCTGCATTTTATAAAATTTGGGGCTTATTTGGTGAGAGTCTGTTTGCTGGTAATTACAAGATGATACGGCAAGAAAACGGGAAACAGTGGATGAATATTGAAGAGTTCGGCTCGAACTTGTCAGAAACATTGATACATTTTGAGAAAGAGGATTGCAGTCAAATGGAAGCTTCGTATGCGTTGGTTCATAAATGGAGTTTGCTGGATCCTTTTGTCACAGTGGTGATGGTGAAGAAACAGATTGGGAGCCTTAGAAAGGGAATTACAGTCAAAGCAGCCACAACTGTGGTGTCGGATTTGAGAGATAGAAAGGATATGCAGTCAGGAAAAGAGTTTGTTGGGGTTAAAGAGCAGGTCAAGCAATTGGCGAATTCGGTGTCAGTGCACAATAAATCCGGGAGCACAAAGGTGTCTGGTGACAATCTGCATCTTCAGACTGAACAAAATAGCGTAGTTGGTGAAAAGAGAAAGAAACAGGTTACGGAAGCTTTGAAAGGTGTTAAACAGACTACTAGAAGGATAAGGATACAGGCCAAGGCCGCGAGAGGAGGCTCTTTGGCTAATGATTTGGCTCAAGGTTCTTTGGCATTGGAGTTAGAGCAATCAAACTCGAAGGATCTTAAGGAAACTCAAGGTAATGAGAAAGCACTGGAAATTTTCTCACCTGCTGATGCAATTCCTGAATTTGAAAATGCCCGGAAGAACTTTGAACAATCCGAGCATCGGGATGATGAGAGCTGCAGAGGATCTGAAGCTTCAAATTTTAAGATGGACCCAACTTCTGGAACAGGGGCTAGGCTGACAAAGAAGAGGCGGAGCGGCAGGAGAAGTGTAAAAGCATGTCCGGAATTAAAGTGACTAGATTATCCAGTTTGCGTCAAAAGGAAGTTGAGATGCTCAACTGTGAAAACAAAAACATAAAAGATCAGAAGAATTTTTATTCATTTTTCTCAATTTCTCACTTCATTTTCTGTCTCCAAGTGAAAAAAGAATTTTTCCAAGAAAACATATTCTTAAACGTACTATAAAATTTAATGACGAGAACACAGTTTTTCACTGGAGACGGATGTAAAAATTGAAATTTTCACAGGAAATGAAAAAAACACAACTTTTCACTAATAAAACTGGCGAAAAAAAGAAAAAACTCGCCTTTTCCCTCTAAAAAATGTGATTTTTTTCCCACTCAAATAAAAAGAGTGAAAATATAAGTTTTCACATAAAACATGTATGTCTGGCAATCTTTGCAGCAGACGGAAACCACAAATTTGGGACCGGACAATCCCACGTTTTCTAAACCAAATTCTATTAAATGACTCTGTGTATGCAAAATATCCGCGTGTAATAACTTTCTAGGCCTGCTCTTTCTGTTTCTCATGCTTAAAATAAAATAAAAATGTATGTTGCTAAAAAAAAAACATGTATGTTTCAACACCTTATAAAGGTGTACAAGCAATATTTTGCCTGGTTTTTCAAGTTACAAAGAAATCTATGCTAAAATAATCAAAAGTTTATAAAGTTTTATGGCATTCAAATTTAAATGTCGTCTGTGGGAATCGAACCCACATCTAGATGGGCTATAAACCATTTGCTCTGCCATTTGAGCTAAGACAACACTAAGAATTACTGTCACTAACCTGAACATCATAATAAGAAGACTTAGCAAACGTTTTGTATGCATGGACTGAAATTATAATTCCAACTACAAACAGGTTGAAGGTTAATATGAATACTATAAAAAACAGAACCCCATGTAATACCAAATATGAAGAACTTCAACTAAACACTTGCACTTTTAACTTTCCAACATCTGTATATGTACTCTTCAAAGCATAAATGTAGTAAGATTGCTAATTTTATACTTGCATCAATACCTGCAGTCATGTTGCCCCTAGAACTTTGATTCATTTCATGTACACGAACAGGATCCACATATGCAGATTCTGCACTTTTGCCTGATTTCTGTTCTTCTATCATCGGGCTTGAATTCAAATCAAAACTATACAACCTGAATGTCAGCCACACAGTATGGATATGTTTAAGACAGTATGCTAAAGTCACATGACAGTTTACTAGCTAACTTAGTCAATTTACATAGAACAATGAGATGAAGAATTTGTTTGTGTGATAAGATACTGACGTCTTAAAATCAAAACTGAAGTTGAAGCGGTCTTGCTTGTTTTCAACTTTTCCACTTTCAGTCTTTCAAACTCCTTCCCATTTCTTTCATTGGGTTTCCCAGGCCTTCTAGGTGGAATGCCTATTTTGAAGGATGATGGTATATTGCCAAAGTCACCATCAAGAGCAAAATCCATATCCCTGAACAAACCACTTCTGAGCAAGTAAAGTCCATAAGAAATTGTTTTCTCCTTTAAATTACTGAATCTGGGATATTCATTCATATGGTGAAAAAATCTTTATTATTCGTAAGTACAAGTTTGATTAACATAAGCAATTCTGTAGGAAGCCCACTATTACAAAATAGACAGGTCCAAAAGAGAGTAATATTTAGCGCAATTATATCTGGATAAACCATCCAAAACTAGAAAATGAACTTGAAAGAAACACTAACAATCATGCTTTTAAGTAAAGCAACAATACCGAAACGAACAGAACAGACAGACATTACCGGAGCTATATTCATTTTCTCTAACATGAAAAATATAATTAAATAAAATGAAATGTGATGCTCTTACGGATTGTAATCACTTACAGTTTGTCAAAGTTAAAGTTGCTCGGTTTGCCCTTGGAACCCTTGGAAAGTGATGGAGAGGTAAAATCCACAGCATCATCCTCTGCCACTGATACTGATTTCCAGGAACTGATAAAATCCTTTCCAATTTCTTCATTTGTGTCATTGTGAATGTGAGTATCATAACAGACCTATTTTTAAGAACAAATCAAATTTTACTGTGAGTCAGTACCATATCGAAAGAATTAGAAATTAAGTATGTTTAAACGATTCGTCTTCCAGAAAAGATTTATGATTTATCTAAGTACACATACAACTATACAAGTGAGGATGTAGACAACCAGCACACTAAACAACGTGCCAATGTCACAACAGAAAAAGTAACCACATGAGCTTTGCCATGATAATTTTTGTATGCAAAAGAGAGATAAATATTGGCAAACACCTTTAAGTATCGTTACATATTCCATCCATTGGATGCTAACCGTTAATGGCTCGAAGTACTCAACCAATTATCTCAATAATTTTTTTTACCAACACTAGTAAAAGAGAAAAAAAAAAAGCATCCATGAACCAGTGACTGAACAAATTCCAGTACTGATGTCTGACACAGGGAGGTATTTATCCAAAGGTGAGAAATTCACGCTCCTTGGTCCTTATAGTCTGTTATCTCGCGTATGGAAATATTACCTATCATGTTTCAATTCAGCTAGCATCTACGCAACGATTCGGAAATAATTTGCTATCTATTTGTTCCAGTATTTCATACAACAGGTAAAACTAAGATAAAAGTGGGGCCTAATAACTAACTCCTTTAGATGCAAATATCACAGCTCCCAAATCTGAATTGTCCGTGCTTTTGCACCTGGTCTTTTGACTTCAGTAGCTGTTCACCTGTACCTAAATTTATGCCTTTGTCTAGTTTGATTGATGGTGAGAAGAGGACTGTTAGCTTCCAGATTTCGATCTGGAACTGGACCATTTATTAACTTACATATGCTTAACATTGCCTAATATACAGAAACAGGACAGCTGGCTGATAAATGGCTTTTCAAAAACCTCTAAGAAGTAAGAACCCGACTCTAACTCACTACCCTGAAGATTGTTTCCAAATTGGTCAAGAAAGTACAGGTAAGAATATTGGTCATTAAGAAAGAAGTTTTTTCATCAGAAAAGGGGCAACAGAAAACATACCTAGCAGTGAACTTTTACTATTGCAATTGCTAGCAGCCTCCTTGGGTGATTCCACCATCCTCGCATGTAGGTAGCTTGAATTATGTCCAACCTTGGCAAACTAACGAAACCTGAGCTGATAGAATCAATTCAGAATACATGAAGTTCAAAGAAAAATTTACATTAAGCAATATAACGATGTAAGTAAACAAAAACTCAAGGTATCATAGTTGTATTTACACGAAGATAAGAAAGCAAGCAGTACAGTTTATATCCTCAAGGTACCATAGTTGTACCTATAGTTATAATAGCTGAAGATATGCTTGAGGTGCGAGAATTTAGACCAGCAAGTAGCACAGTTCATATCCAAAAATGTAAGGATTTAATATTACAGAACTTCTCACATTAAGATTAAGAATTTGGGGACTTACTGTGATGGTATTTTTCTGTAAAGGTTACACAGTAAGCTAACTCCTAATATTATAGAAGGTCCTCCGTGTATGTACTTTCACTTTCTCTGTGAGTACTGTATGTCTAAACCAAAAGCCCGACATCACAAAAAGATCTATGGAACAATCGTTACTATCACCTATAGACTATATTAGTTGTTAGCTGATCATATTATTTCTGGAAAGTACAACCAAATTCACCATTGCATGTTTCACATCGAACTCTCTTAAAGACTTGAACAATTTTCTTGACAGACTTGAACTTGAAAAGTTATATATTTATTGCTCCACTGAGACAGTCCTGACTTATACACTGAGCTTCGAGGTTTAGTTTTGTAGGAACTTAATACTAATCCCACTAGTTGGTACATGAAATACACTTTCTAACATACAACATTTACTAGTAATAACAGCAATTCTACAGAAAAGTAGAACATTGAGCTCATAAATAGCATAATCTCACAGAATCGTGGAAGGTAGTGTTTGGTGTCTTTAAACCCTAAAACCTCAAATTTGGATCACTCAGAGATTCCAATATTTACACGAGATATTCCCAAGTAAAACTAGGAGAGTAGAAATGAACTGAATTTAGAAGGTGAACAATACACAACCACAATTTTATCATATATTCATCCATAACATGTTCTTAATTCTAATCGAAGAAACTACAGAATTGAAAGATCAATACCGAATAACAATACCTAACAAACGATTACTTGCTGATCTTCTCATAGATTTTGGTACTAAAATGCTTAAATCTAATCATATCTATTCAATCCTCAAATCAAAATGAAATTAATAGCATTTAAATCATACATTATAACTGAATCCTTCCCAAAAAAAAATCTACCGTATATGACGAATCAGATGTGTGTGTGTGTGACACAGAGATAGAGATTAACGGAGCGATTCAACGAAAACTTACTTGGATCTGAAAATTATATGCAGAAGAACCAGATATCTGAATTAACGACCGAGAATGTTCACCAAGTCGGTGGAGTAGCGGGAAATGTTTTCTCAAAAAAAAAAAAAAAAAAAGATACTTTCACTTTTTCATTTTAAGCTGAAAATAGGTTAAACTGAAAAAGTGAAAGTATCTCTTTTCCAGAAACGGATGGAGTAGCAGTTTTATCTGCTTGAATACAGTTCTCAATTCCAGTAGGATATGAGTTGTTCCAATCTGTTTTTTGACAGATAACTCTAAAGAGAACCTTGCAGCTACATGTGTTGCATCATTAACTGTTCTTTTAACAAAAGAACATGACCAAAATTCAAATTGCCTAAGTAAATAACCTTGCATTTTTTGGGGCCACTCAAAAGGAATTAGGGGACAACAATAAAACAAAAAAGGTCACCCAAACGCAAATTGTAGCCAGCCCTTATCTCGCGTAATTTATAATGGCAAAATTTCCCTTACATAATCGGTAGATAATATATAATTTTTATCCTCCGATTACATTCGGTAGATAAAATATGAAGCATTTGTCCGAATGTAGTGGGTGAAGTATTTGAAGGATTGTTCCACAACAAGCATATTCGGAAGATATTGCGTTTGCATAAACTTCCGAATGTACAATGGCCCAAAAATCAGAATTTTTGAAAAACCAAAAATTTTCTGGTTTTGAACTTGTAATAATCGGAAGATATCGCATTTGCATAAACTTCTGAATATATGTTGGCTAACCTTAAAAAAATCCTTAGGTTAGCGCCTCTTGGAACCACCTAGAGCCATGGCATGTTTTGTTCTGCAACAAGAATATTCAGAAGATATTGCATTTGCATAAACTTCCGAATTTACAATGGCCCAAAAATCATAATTTTTGAAAAACCAAAATTCTTATGGTTTTGAACTTGTAATAATCGGAAGAATAAAACATTATATTCTCTTCCGAATATATACTGGCCCCAAAATGGGATTTTGCCTAAATCACAATTTTGATAACTTTTCAAAATATATATATTCGGTAGTTAGTGTATTTCCGATTATTGTGTCTCTACATCAATATATTCGGAAGCCAAAAAATTCTTTAATCTACCGATTATATCCATTTTGTTCACAGGAAGATATGACCAACAATATTCGGAAGTTAATCTATAACTCTATCTCCCGAATACTGTCGATGTTCTTGAGAAATGAAGAACACGACTACATTCGGGAGTTAAAAATCATGCATATCTTCCGAATCTGGGAAAAAACAGAAAACCGTAGAATTTTTTTTCTTCGATTCGTCAAATTAAAGCGACATAAACCCAAAAAATGATAGAATCTTACCTAATTGGGGTTCATTACCCTTACCCATGGTTTTATAAACGAATTGACGATGTTTTTATTTGACGATTCACGACGACGACGATGAATTGAAGAAGAAGAGTTGAAATGAAGGAAGTTGAAATCAGATTTTGGTTTTTATTTTTATTTTTTCTTGAAGGGCATAAAGGTAACTTCAAATTCCTATAGGGTGTTCCTTAGCTAGTGTCCTTGTATGGGTATAAATCAATGGCCCCTAATTCCTTTTGAGTGGCCCCTAAATATGCCAGGGTAAATAAATGCAGTCCTCTATGATATTATTATGGTTCCAGTGAACTGCCCCCCTGTTTCCATTGACAGCCAACACCACATTGTTACAGTCACCCTCAAATTGGACTTCTTTTAGCCCTACTTCTTTTGCCCATTTGATTGCTTCTAGTAACGCTAGTGCTTCAGCTTGTTCTGCATCTACTGCTGTGGTGGGAATGCATCTAACTCCATGGCAGCTACCTGCAAAACCACGCCAAATTAGACCTAGTCCAGCTTTTCCCGTTTCTTTGTAAAATGCAGCATCAAAATTAATCTTAAAAACTCTTTGGTCAGGAGATTTCCATGATAGTATATCTGCAACAGCATTATGACTTCTTGAATGTTGAATGGATATGTGGATTAGCCATTCATTAAACTCCTTGTTAATCTTCCCTGCTGTTTCTTGGTCATTAACCTGTACATTATCAAATACTAAGGAGCATCTTACCTTCCAAATAAGCCATAAACATGTAACAATTTTATCAACATTAAAAACTTGACTAGCAGAGTTGTTAGCACCAGTTAAGAAATTATTAACCAACCAATCATGTAACACAATATTCTCCATGTAAGAAGATAGAGTTGAGTCAGTTGCTCTCCAGATTTCTTTTGTGACATGGCATTCACAAAATAGATGCTGGAAAGTTTCCTTATCAAAAGTACAAAAGGGACAAATTTCAGGACAAGTGGAAACATACTTACTTATCTTATCTATAGTAGAGAGACAATTTTGGATGCACTTTCACAAGAAAGTTAGAATTCTTGGTGGGAGATCTTTCTTCCAGAAACCTTTCCAATTCCAGGTGCTATGAGTAACAGTAACTGAGATGAAAAATGTTTGAATCTCGTTAGCATTTTTTAGAAGTACATATGACCAAATCATCCTTATAACAAGCAGGAGTTACGGGATCCCATGTTGTCTAATATGACGTGCCTCAAAGGTGGCGCACAATCATTGCACAACACTCAAGTTGTAGCCTGGCAGATGGAGCTGCACAGTCCGACGATATATCGCCAACATGGCTGAGACAAGAAAGGCTACTTAGCACATGCAATATTATGCGATAGTGTTGCATATATCTCCTTATTCAAAGTTATCCTAGCTCAAGGAAGGAATAAAGGATGAAATGCAAAGTCATGGAATGACTTTGGCATTGTCCATAGTTTTGGCCAAGGCTTGGACAATGCATATGCAACAATGGTGTGGCCAAATGCGCCATTGGTGATTATTGCTCGGAAAGAAAGATGCAAGTGATGCATATGAAGTATGAAGTTAAACTAAGCAAGTCAAGACTCAATTTGCATGATATTTGGGTGTTGGCATCCAAATGAGCTAAGTGCATGATCGGGATGAATGAAGCGCAACCATTGCTGAATACTTGGCAGAAGTACAAGTCGAATAAAGTGCAACCATTGCCGGATACTTGGCATAGGCCAAGAGTAAGTAAAGCACAATCATTGTCGAACATTGGCACGGGCCAAGTTTAGTGCAACACAATGATTATCGGATTTGAGTTCAAGCTATCAGTTGCGAGTGTGTGTGCATCACACGCATGCCAAAGTGAAAAATCAAGTTAGAGACGGTTATAAAGTGCCTTTATAACCGAGTTTGGCATAGCCTAATCGTTCGAGACAAGTGTGGTGCCATTCTGCAAGCCAGCACTAAAGTAGCAGTTAAAAAAGAACTGTGGCGGTTAGTGAAACTACCTATGGACAGATGGCTATTCATAGGCCGTGCAACTGTGTTGCATACGGATTGGCCTGGTTCTTGGCATTATAAATAGATAGAGAACCTTTGCAAATGCAAGTTTTCAAGTGTTGAGGAACCACATTACAGTAGAGAGAGTTTTTGTGTTAGGCTTAGAGAATAAGCTTGTAAATCCATTGGTTGGACCGATTTTGTAATCTTCCCCTTAACCTAATAAAAGTGAGTTTGTTGGCTTATATGCTTGCCTTAGCATTCTGTTGATTCGAAACTACTCCCCCAATTCCGTGAAGCATAAACATGACAGGAACCTCTTTGTAGTATGGGATACATTGCTTGGTAGAGAAAATCTAAGTTAAGTCTTCCATTGCATAACTCAGTGAAGTTGGCTGTTTGCATAGGTGCAAACTTATAAGGTTGAAATATGAGTGGGTGATAAGATTTCACTGAACCACTGTATTGCCGGGTTACATTTTCGCAAAAAAATAGCTTGGAGCATTTGGAGGTGTGACAATTCGGGTATCAGAGCACTCATTGCTCTGTTTTGGCTTTATTTTGGAAGATTTTCTCTATTTTGCTCGAGTTTAGCTGTTGATTGCTAGAGATAATGACTGGAAAGAAGAGTTCGGAAGATACCTTGGCAGATAGGATTGCTAACTTGGAAGATAGGATTGGTGGAGAGGTGCGCCATCCTAACGATGCCAATTATAAAGCAACGGTTATGGCTCACATTCAGGCTCTAGATGAGTATGTTGCTGATATGCTGGAATCAAACCAAGAAGCAACTTAGAAGCACGCTGATTTAGAAGGAAAAATCGCTGCTATTAAGACCATGTTCACAGATTCCTTGAAAGAACTAACTGATGAGTTAAGCGTCTTAAGGAGAATGGTGAGTACAATTGTTTCGGATCAAGCTACTGCGAGTGGTAGTGGCAGTGACTTTACGAAGATTAAAGTCCCAGAACCTAAGGCATTTTTGGCGCAAGAGATGCGAATACATTGGATAATTTCATGTGGGACATGGACCAATACTTCAAGGCCGCCAGAACCCCAGAAGAGCAAAAGGTTACTCTTGTTAGCATGTACCTGTAAGGTGATGCGAAATTGTGGTGGAGGACTAGAACTTATGATGACCTTACTGCTGGTCATCCAGGCATCGTGACATGGGATGTCATGAAAGAAGAATTGAAGGGTCAATTCTTGCCAAACAATGCGGCTTGGTTAGCCAGAGAAAACTTACGTAAGCTGCTGCATACCGGTACACCACGGGAATACGTGAACAAGTTTTCGTCTCTGATGCTAGATATTCGCAACATATCTGAGGAAGATAAGTTGTTTAATTTTATATCTGGTTTGCAACCATGGGCTCAGGCCGAAGTAAGAGTGCAGGGTGCCAAAGACCTACCTTCGGCAATTGCAATCGTGGACAGCCTTGCTGATTTTAGGTCAGTCAATACCTTAACTGATGCTAATAGGAAGGGCAAGGATAAGAAAGCCCAGAAGAAGAAGGATGATGGTAGTAGGAAAAGTTCCTAGGCAAAGGAAAAGAACTATCAAAGGGATGATAGTCAGGTCGTGAAGAACAAAGATGATGGTTGTTTCCTATGCAAGGGTCTTCACCTTGCGCGTGATTGTCCTAAGAGAGAAAAATTATACGCAATAGTCACTGAGGGCAGTGGCGAGAAAGAAGAAACTGATGAAGTAGAACATGTCAATCCAATTCAACTATGCAACATAGTAGCACAAAAGGCAGCAACACTACATGGGATGAATGACGCTGGCCTGGTTTATGTGAGAGTTGGAATTCACAATCATCGACTCTGGGGCATGGCTAATACAGGTGCTTCACACACTGTTATGAGATTGTCGATAGCAGAGTACTTGGGTTTGGAAGTACATCAGGCTGATCACTGTATGAAGACTGCGAATGATGTAGCTAAACCAATCAAGGGGATGGCTGTGGCAAATGTTGAAGTTGGCGAGTGGCGTGGCCACATAAGTATAATGGTGATGCATCTTAATGACTTTGAGACGATTCGTGGTAACAACTTTTTCAAGACAGCATAGGCAACAGTGATGCCTCACCTTGGCGGGATTTTCATACAAAGTCCAAGTGCACCTTGTTTCGTGAAAGGTGTAAGGAATGTCAGTCCGTATGACATGAGGTGCGACAAAGGCAGGGCAAGTGAGTTTACGCCTGTAAAATCGTTTGAATAAAGCTTAGCGGAGATTCATGAGGAATTTGGATATCCTATGGATCTTAGCATTCCTTGTTCGCTGTGACTGAGATGTATAACGCAGGGGCCTTGCATTGCTGTTGTCAAGTGCCTGAACCTGCAAGGTTTGCTGAAGTATGGAGGCTTTGGCACATATCTGTTCGATGTTTCTATTTGAGTTTAAGTTGGGTGTTGCTGATCTTACGGTCTTAAATGATAGCACACTTTTGTTAGTGTATTTGCTTTGGTTGTTAGTTTTCTTTCAGTAAGGCCGTGTGTTGGCCAGTGGTGTAAATGGGAAGGAGTCCCTATGTTTGTTGTGTAAGGATAGTGTAATGAATGAAGGTGGTGTTTAAGCAAAAACCTTGTCTCTTTTTGCTTAATGTAAAGCTAGTTCATTGGGGAAGCACTACAAGTATACTTAGCCAAAGTATGCAATAAGAAACGCTGAAAGCAAGGCCAAGCAAGAAGAATTGAAGTTGGTGGCATAAGCGAGTTTGCTGTTGGGAAAGTTACGTAGAAGTGCGACAATATTTGGCAGCGATAGCATGCAGTAACGCAGCAAGAATGAAGATGTAAGTCCATCAAGCATATGAGTTAAGAGTAATTCATAGTTAGGAAGAACATGATACTGTTTCTGCTACATTAAAGCATAGCAGTTTGAAAGAACAAGTGAGGACTTGTTAGTTTCAAATGTGCGTGAAGAGGAACCTTGTCCAAAGAGGCGGTGGGATTTCCCAGGTATCTTAAGTCATGGATAATGTCATGCATTTCAGTCGAATTTTCATAAGAGTGTTACAAAGTGATTTAAGAACACTTAGTCCACAGTAAGGCCTGTTGAATTGCAAGAGTGCAATGTCAGTCGGAGTTGAAGGAAGTAAGCTAAGTTATGCATATCAGGATGATATGTTGGCTGTTTGGCGTGTACACTTAGGCACAGAATGGCTTGAAGAAAATTTGTGCGCTAATACAAGAGGCATAGCGACAGATTGCAATAGCATTTGGGTGTTAAGATGTGAATGAAGTAGAATTGAAACATACTCGACGACGCGACAGTGAAGATGGAATTCATAGGCTTAATGTCAAGGAAAACAAACTAAATGGCGGCGTAGAGTACTAGGCAGTGAAGTTTTGGTAAGGTTAAAGGACAAACAAAGTTGCTTATTTCTGAGAGTGGCTCGGATGCGTACAAGGCAAAGAAAGTTCAGTAGAGGCTGAACTGATATTGTATTCAACGAGGACGTTGATTGGATTAGGTGGGGGAGGTCTATGACGTGCCTCAAAAGTGGCGCACAATCATCGCGTAACACTGAAGTTGTAGTCTGGCAGATGGATCTGCACAGTCCGACAATGTAGCGCCAACATTGCTGAGACAAGAAAGGCTACTTAGCACATGCAATATTATGCGATAGTGTTGCATATATATCCTTATTCAGAGTTATCCCATCTCAAGGAAGGAATAAAGGATGAAATGCAAAGTCATGGAATGACTTTGGCATTTTCCATAGTTTTGGCCAAGGCTTGGACAATGTATATGCAACAATGGTGTGGCCAAATGCGCCATTGGTGATTATTGCTCGGAAAGAAAGATGCAAGTAATGCATATGAAGTATGAAGTTAAACTAAGCAAGTCAAGACTCAATTTGCATGATATTTGGGTGTTGGCATCCAAATAAGCTAAGTGCATGATCGGGATGAATGAAGCGCAACCATTGTTGAATACCTGGCAGAAGAGCAAGTGGAATAAAGTTCAACCATTGCCGGATACTTGGCATAGGCAAAGAGTGAGTAAAGCACAATCATTGTCGAACATTGGCACGGGCCAAGTTTAGTGCAACACAATGATTGTCGGATTTGAGTTCAAGCTATCAGTTGCGAGTGTGTGTGCATCACACGCATGCCAAAGTGAAAAATCAAGTTAGAGACGATTATAAAGTGCCTTTATAACCGAGTTCGGCATAGCCTAACCGTTCGAGACAAGTGTGGCGCCATTCTGCAAGCCAGCACTAAAGTAGCTGTTAAAAAGGAACTGTGGTAGTTAGGGAAACTTCCTATTGACAGATGGATGTGAAAAAGTGGGGGTCTAAAAACCTCACCCAATATTTTGCTTAGCAATCTGTATGGACTAACTCCAATATACTTACAAAAGAATCAACTAGACAGTTAGACTCAATCAACTAACTCCAATATACTTACTATGGTGATATGTATCACTCCCCCTTAGTCAATACTCCATCTCACATGAACCACCCCCCCCCCTCCCCC
>JAJJMB010007553.1:523852-542368 GCA_023531105.1 Papaver atlanticum
CAATACTATGGTGATATGTATCACCCCCTTTAGTCAATACTCCATCTCACACACACACACATAATGATCCGAAAACCATATGTATTTGTAGTGTGAACTACACATTAATTTTTTTCCCTTTTTGTCAATAAAATTGGTAAAGGTACGAAAATTAGTGGGATCCTAATGAAATTTCCATAGAGACACTTCATGACCAAAAGAAAAGCACATATCAACTTTTTAGATGCAATCATCTAGACGAAACTAAATGCATCCATCAAGGACTTTATAAAGATACAAGATAACCCCTATAATATTCCACAGCCGCACTCCCCACAAAGATTTGACAATTAAGCACAAGTTCAATTAAGAACTCTCCCCCATAAAATGTCATTCCCGAAAGAACAACAAGAGCGACCTTACTTTCAAAAGAAAAGAAGGATTTCTTTGGACATTAACAAATTACATAAGAATATGAATTTGTATCCACAAATCTCAATTAAATTAACCACAAGAGAACCCATGATTAATTTAATCGGAAAGGCTCACATAAGAAAACTTATGGAGCCGCACAGTATATTACATAAAAATATGGATCAGGGAAGATCAATACCGCGGAATAAACAAAGATTCATTCTATTCTTCATCACTATTTGCACAATGACGTATAATAGACATAATCTTTGTAAACAAAAGTTCATCCTATCTTCATCAATATATGCATAATGACATAATAGGCTTAACTTTTGTTTGTCAAAAGTTCATTCAATCTTTTATCAATACTTGCATACCGACATATGAAAGACTTAACTTTTGACCACGTATGGGACAATTATAGTTCACGGACGCAAAAACACATATCCCATAACAAGTTGCAATATATGAAACCATAAAGATTAATACTGCAAAATCATCTTCCAAATAAACTTTAGAATTTAAATAAATAAATCTAAAAACATTGCAAGATGAAAATCGTTGGAAATAGCTATGTGTACTCACAATAATGGCTATTCCAAATCCTAGTTATCCTTCTTAAAAACGCAAGAATAAATTCTCATAAGAAGTTTCCTAGACAAAATAAGAGCTTGACAAGCATTAAACACGAATGATAAAGCACAAAAGACTAATCATCATTTTCATCATCGGAGACCATAAGAGTGGCTTGAATCTTATCCATGTCATCCTTGATTTCTGGAAACTTAGAAGCAATCACAAGTAATTGTTCTTGCACACATCTTACCTTAGCATTAATCTTACAAATACCCTTGAGAATTTGGAGGAATCATATGATCCATCAAGGGTGTCACATCTTTGTCTTTTGCAAGCATTCTCCTTCATACGTTTGAAAGTACATGGACGAACAGGCTTGGGAGTTCCAATGGAGTTTCCAATCGGAGCTATAGAGAAGTTGCGACAAATTCACTCGATCAAGCAAGGATAGCCTAACTTATTGTTGGAAGACATCATTGACAACATTGGATATATGATAAACCCACAAATGTCGAGACTTTGAGTTTCCAACATAAGGAAATAGACCAACTCCGCAAATTCACGGCCCCAACGAGAATTCTCAATCGTGGAGGGACAAAGATTAAAGATACCAAGTTTTCCAAAAGACATCAAAGCAAGACTAAGATGAGTGGTAGGAAATTCCCCTTCATTCCAAACCACACTCTTACCACAAAGACCATTAGAGATGGTTTCATACCATGGTCTTTCATGACTAGGTCTTGGAAGGCGAAAACTCCCAAGGGGAATTTTAGTGATTTTTGAAATCAACTCTCTATTAACAAGAATCCTTTGTCTATTTACCATGGTTTTGAATTCCATGTCATCAAAATTAACATCATAGGTGTTAGCATAGAAGATTCTAGTAAGAGTTTCAAAATCTTCACCAAGACCATCAAAGATATTTCCAAGATTGAATTTTTCAAAACAAATCAAATCCTCGTTATGCCCACTAGTAAAATCCAACTTCTTTCTAGAATAAACCCATTATATGAAATCCTTTCAAAAACCTTCCCATAAGAATCATTTACAAATCTAATTCTAATGGAACTTTGATCTATTGGTAAGTTCATGCTAGAAGAAGATGAAGAACCCAAGTTTTTTGAACCCTCTTTTGAAACCTTAAAATTCTTCATGGGATCTATAAATAAAGAGATTAGTGGGAGAGATGACTTAGTCGAAATGTTTCTTGAAAACCCCTTTTTACCTTTTGATCTCCAAGGATGATTAATGGAGAAAGCACATGAACCCTAGAGCGTTCACGTACGCGGACAAGATGGGAGGAAGAAGAAGGTATGCGTACGCTTCTTTTATATACCCACAAATGGGCTTGAACCTATTTTTGAACCGCGAACCACAAAGGAAATGTAGGATTTCTTAAGTGATCAAACACCAAGGTCATGCAACTCGCGAAAACACACAATCGTGTGACTGGTCCACAATAATCTCTGAACAATCTATAAGGAATTCTGGCGTGCGTTACAGATGCCGAAAGTAAGTTTCCCAAAGAAATTTCCCATGAGGACAGACTTTAGGGATCAGTTAAACACAAACTTATGAGGTTTATAGTGTTTGCCTGCTCTGATACCAATTGAAAAAGAGGGGGTCTAACAACCTCACCCAATATTTCGCTTAGCAATCTGTATGGACTAACTCCAATATACTTACAAGAGAATCAACTAGACAGTTAGACTCAATCTTATAAAAAGTATATAAAAGAGTTATATCTCAATCTCTCAATTCAGTCCGCAATCAAACAAATAATAATTTGCGAGCCCGATTGAATATAAGAGAGATAACTTGAACGGTACCAAAGACCAATGTTCAAGGATCAATCAATTTCAATCAACAACCAAAGGTTGGATTTACCAATTGATCGATTCAACGCACAACCTGTGATATTTCAATTATATAAAAAAATATAATGCGGAAAAGAAATAACACAGACACCAGAAGTTTTGTTAACGAGGAAACCGTAATGCAGAAAAACCCCAGGACCTAGTCCAAATTGAATACCACACTGTATTAAGCCGCTACAGACACTAGCTTACTACAAACTAACTTCGGTCTGGACTGTAGGTTAACCCCAATCAATCTCACACTGATTCAAGGTACAATTGCGCTTCTTACGTCTCTGATCCCAGCAGGATACAACGCACTTGATTCCCTTAGTTGATCTCACCCACAACTAAGAGTTGCTACGACCCAAAGTCAAAGACTTGATAAACAAATCTGTATCACACAGAAAAGTCTATAGGAATAGATAAATCTGTCTCCCACAGAAATACCTACGAGTTTTGTTCCGTCTTTTGATAAATCAAGGTGAACAGGAACCAATTGATATACCGGACTTATATTCCCGAAGAACAGCCTAGAAATATCAATCACCTCACAATAATCTTAATCAACTAGCAAAAAAAGATATTTTAAAATCACAAACGATGAGACGAAGGTGTTTGTGACTACTTTTCTATCTTGCCTATCGGAAATATAAATCTCAAGCCAATCTTATGATTGTACTCAATCACGATAGAAACAGCAAGATCAGATCATGCCACTACAGAGAAAATAGTTGGGTCTGGCTTCACAAACCCAATGAAGTCTTTAAGTCGTTAACCTACAGGGTTTCGTGAAAAACCTAAGGTTAAAGGAAAATCGACTCTAGCTTATACAACTAGTATCACACAGGAGGTGTGGGGATTAGGTTTCGCAGTTGTTAGAGTTTTCTTTTATATAGTCTCCAAATCAGGGTTTACAATCTAAGTTACCTTGGTAACAAAGCATTCAATATTCACCGTTAGGTGAAAACCTGATTAGATTCAAGCTAATATCTTTCAACCGTTAGATCGAACTTAGCTTTTTATACAAAAATGAAATGTAACTTCATTTAGGTTTGAGTAACCGTACCTAAACGTGTACTCTTAGTTGGTTCAACAATAGTTAACCAATGGTTAGCCATATGAGCACTTTCATATCAACCTTATTCATCTTCACCATAACTAGTTCAAGTGACTCAAATGAACAAGTTAGAGAGTTGTTCAATTGCTTAGATCTCATAGATGTATACAAGACACAATTGAAGCAAAATCGATTTTGATTCACTCGAATCAATTCATGAACATTATAGCCACGGTTTGCAAAGATTGCATTGCTTATTTTATAAATGTTTTAGTTCATGAACAAACCGATTTTAGAAAGTAACCTACCTAAGTATGCGAACAGGTACGCGTACTTAAGTAACCAGATGAGTTTGTTTTTCACTTTCAAACTCCAGCAGAAATTCACGGACGTGAAATTTCCGCCAGTATGCGTACGGGTACGCATACTTACCAGGATTTCCAACAACCGTCAGTACGCGTACGGGTACGCATACTTTGGGTTCCCGGTTTTGGACTTTTACACAAATGTGAGAACACACTATGTTTATATCCAAGGATGGTTACATGTTCTAAAATCTCATTTTAATCATTGAAACTTTCTTAGAGGATGTTATATAGTTGTTATTCACAAACTATTTTTCATCAAAGCGATTTTCAAGGTATTGAAATAATCAACATGACTTTCGTCACTAGTAAAGATGAACTTGGCCAAAGCGAAAGCTTACCAACACATATTTTGAGGCATAGATAAGTGAGTTAAACTCGGCTCGAAATGGCACATGTGTATAATTGAAGTCTATATAGCAATACGACTTTTGTCTCAAAATATGAGATATAATAGATAGACTTTTGAGTGATAGATAAGTTCAAGTCTCCACATACCTTTGTGTCGATGAAGTTCCACAAGTTCCTTGAGTAGTTCTTCATCTTCGCATGATGAACGCCGTGGAGTCTAGAGCTCAACTACACTTACTATCCTAGTCCGAGACTTAGCTATAAGTAGACTAGAAATCAAGACTTATAGTTTTGGCAATTAAAATTGACAAACAAGCTTGAGATAGTAACGCTTGCGAGTTCGACCAAGAAGTTCTCTAACATGATGTTCATAGGCCATGCAACTATGTTGCATACGGATTGGCCTGGTTCTTGGCATAGCCAGAGAACCTTTGCAAATGCAAGTCTTCAAGTGTTGAGGAACCACATTGCAGTAGAGAGAGTTTTTGTATTAGGCTTAGAGAATAAGCTTGTAAGTCCATTGGTTGGACTGATTTGTAATTTTCCCCTTAAGCTAATAAAAGTGAGTTTGTTGGCTTATGTTCTTTCCTTAGCATTCTGTTGATTCGAAACTACTCCCCCAATTCTGTGAAGTATAAACATAGCAGGAACCTCTTTGTAGTATGGGCTACATTGCTTGGTAGAGAAAATCTAAGTTAAGTCTTCTATTGCATAACTCAGTGAAGTTGGCTGTTCGCATAGGTGCAAACTTATAAGGCTGAAATACGAGTGGGTGATAAGAGATCACTGAACCCCTGTATTGCAGGGTTACACTTT
This sequence comes from Papaver atlanticum, assembly GCA_023531105.1. Lineage (NCBI taxonomy): Eukaryota > Viridiplantae > Streptophyta > Magnoliopsida > Ranunculales > Papaveraceae > Papaver > Papaver atlanticum. Next base: position 529,270 of record JAJJMB010007553.1, read on the forward strand.
CGAGAAAGAATTGCTTGGAGCATTTGGAGGTGTGATATCTAGCAACATGCATCCAGAGGTCAATAAAAATCCGCATTGGTGATGCGGCCTGGAAAAGTACTGGTGCTACTTGTGTCGTGGTGTCTAGGAATAATATGGGTAAGCTTTCTTGTACTACTACCAATTGCCGCACATATATGATCACTAAAGGAGTCAATTGCTAATGCTCTAAATGATAACCACCATATCGCTGATTTCCATGTCCATCCAAGATCAACAACAACAAGATACAAGCAAGATCCACAGGAAGCTGATCATAGATTTGAATCCTAGGTACTCTTGCATAAATTCATTAATAATCCTAAATAGTGCAACCATGAGAGAGAAATAGTCGTACAAGTGCAACCATGAAAACACATACTCAAAAAATACCAGTTCAGCCATGAACAAAAAAGTAACCTTCAATCACAAAACCATTACAAAATTTTACTCAAAGAACAAAATCAAAACCAAATTCTACTAGTTGTCTCTTATAAGTTCAGAACACCCAAAATCTAAAAGTGATCAACTTCTAGGAAGCTGTTATTTAACGCTGGAAAATGAAAAAGCAAATCAAAACCCTATCTATCCAAGCTTAGATGTGAAAGAGCTTCATCTCTCAAAAATCCCCTTCCCAAAGAGAATCAAAGTTAAATTCAAAATCCCCAAATCTCAATGTCTTTTATGCTTCAAACGGCTCCACCCCTCCACCTTCTTCTCGCCTCTTCTGTTTGAGCTTGTAGTTGGAATAACTTCTCCTCTATCTCTGTTGTTGCTCTTTGGTTTTGCTAATATCTCTGTATCCTCTGTATCCAAATCTATCACTTCTTGCCTACCTACTACTGAGGATATAAAAGTAGGCCATGGAACTGGAATATCTACACCATCTGATCGTATGATCATATCTATCTCCTCTGCTGGTACCCAAGGTTTGTTGATGGGAACTGTATATCGGGGCTTGCTACAAAAACTATATCTCTGCATTTTTGCTCGATGGGTTTTCACTATGATATTATTATCTTTCCTTTGGATAAAAACTCCATATATAGATTTACAAAATGAATTGAATTTAATTCTCTATAACTTCAATGCTGATTTTATTCTCCATTTAATGGGTTTTGATTTTCACACACTTCGACCTTTCATCTTTGATATGATTTACATAAAACTGATATTTGTTTCAAATTCTAAATTGTTTGTTGATTTTCTTTTGATTTCAGGCGTTGATCTCTCGCCAGATGTCACTTTTCTCGGTGCACCATGCTACCACACTCACCGCAACACTGTGGAATTTGACCTTGGGATATGGATTTGTTGTTGTCATTTTCAGTCTGAACCCAATCCTGCCTTTCTGACCTACAACTTTAATATCTCTAGAATAACACCAATAACTCATTATCTTGACGATAAAGATACTTCCATTCTGGGGGTCTTTTTTGGTTTGACCTAACTATATTCATGAAAAAAAAAGGCATTAAATACAACCGTAGGCTTTTAGGTTGGAGCAGTGTTAATTCTCTTTCTCTTGCTTATCTCCCCATCAGAAGACATGGCTTCGGACTTAGCTTTGCTTGCAGGAGGCTAGCAGAGAATCTTAGTACCTTCCTCTTCATCAGTCATGGGTTAAAACTTCAAATTTCTCTAAAATCCTATCAATACTTTCTCTCTATCTTCATCAAAATAATTACCAAGACAAATTCAAATACTTATAAAATTAACCCTTTGGTCTACCCTCAGCTCAAACTACTCTTTCTGAAGAATTTCAATTATGTCCCCCTCTCCTGAAAACTCTTCTAGATATGTAAATGAAATCACTGTAGCTTCGCAAGCAAGCCAAATTATTCAAGATCATCTGAGGTCTGTGGTATTTCTAAGTAGAGAGTCTCTAAAGCCAAAGCCTGCTCAAGATGACAATTGGTGTGTTGTGGGAAAGTTGCATAGTAATGTTTATGTAAATCATCAAGAAGCTCAATCTTATGCCAGCAAATACTGGAACTTAAAAAAGGAAGTTATTATTTCACCTTTTCAAATGAAGAAGAACTACTTTCACTTTCGTTTCCGTCATGCTGGTGATATTCTATCGGTTAACTACCCAAAACCATGGTTAATTCATGAATCCATGTTGACAATCATTCAAATACCTTTTGAAGGGGTTCACAAAATCAAGGAGGAAGAGTTTGACAGAGTTTTGATCAGCATTACTATGAAAAGAGTCCCTAATGATTATATCACCTTTAGTGCTTTAGAAGGTATCACTAAACCAGCTGGAAAGATCCTTATGGAAGAGACTTTTATGAAAAAAAATGTGGAAGTAATGGCTGATATTAAGATCGATCACATTCTCCCTTTTAGAACGGATTGTATGGTTGAAGGAGTGAAGAGTTGGATTGAATTTGCTTATTCTCTGTAACCTTTCAAGCGGTGTCAATACTGTAGAACTCTTGGTCACTCGAAAAGTAGCTGCACACCCAAAAAAAGAGAAATCCTTGCTGCTAAGATTGCTCTGAGTACTAGTAAACTCGTGAACCCTGCTTTCAACTTCTAAATCCTTAAGATTAATGCTAGCCCTTAGTCTGATGCTACCCCTTCAAAGAAATCCACTCACAACTAGGTGGTTTCACCAAACCATTTTGAAATTCTTGGCTCTGCTGCTATGGAACAAGAACCTCTTACCGATGCTCGTGTTCATACTCCAGTTCAACCTAAGATGCTACCAACTTTGAAAAGTGATCTTCATACTATGGCAGATAAATATGGTAACATCACAACTCCTCAGGTTTATGGCTTGACTCTTCATTGTGTTACAGCAAATAATAAAACAATAAAGTTACATGACCATAACTTTGAAAGTCTCTCTTATAGCCCTTTTCAAGCCCGTACTATCAATACCAATATTACTGAAGAGGTCATAGGTCCGGATCCATATTATCCTACGGGTTTCGGGCCATACCCACAATATCCTCAGCTTATCTCCCCTAAAAGTACCCCTTCCTCTTCAAGATATAAAAAATGGGTTAGAGGAAAAAATCAGAATTTCGCCTCTCCCCCTCAGTTCAATCATAGAGCTAATTCTAACAACCTAGATGATGAAATAAAAATCAAATCTGTTCTCAGTCCTTATTGTCACCAAGGAAAAGCTAGAAAATCCACCAACCTAATTCAAAACCCTAACTCTTGGTCCCTTTCTCCAATCAAAAATCAAGAGACCTCTGATCTTATCTTTCAACCAGGATCCTATAAAACTGCCTTATCTCTTGATAATAGTAGAAAATCCATTAAGTCCCAAAAGGCGACCAAAGCAAGTAAAATGGTGGAATCTGTCAGAGGAGAAAGTGAAAAAGTGTCTAATGGATATGGATCTTCGACTGCAAATCAGCTGGAGATAGACGCTGACCAAGTCAGTTTCAATTACTCTACTGTTTTCCTCCTCTGCAAATTTTACTCTAGAATTAAACTCACCTTTCATGACCCCCAATTTTTATCTAGCATTAAAACCCTAAATTTCATGTGTTTTGTTTATCTTGATGGGTCGTATTTTTGGAAACTTATTAAGATTATGTCATGGAATTGTCAAGGTTTAGGGCCTAATAATACTAGACAACAACTGAAAAGACTTGTCACTTCCCATGTTCCCAATATTATTTTCCTTTCTGAAACTAAGCAATTACAACACTTTGTGGTGAAAACCCTAAATAACTTTCTGTATTGTAACATTATTTTCCAGGACCCTATAGGTAATGCTGGTGGCCTTGTTGTTGCTTGGGATAAGTCCATAACTATGAAAGTTCTTTATAAAGATGACAATTAAATTAACTGTAATATATGTGATGAAAAATACAAAGCTGAGTGGATTTTCACCTGTATGTACGATAGTCCTTATAAGGATTATAGAAAAGATCTCTCCTGGCAGATAGTCAATCAAATGGGAGAATCTATGAATAAACCTTGGCTAGTTCTGGGTGATCTAAATGTCATTCTTCATAGTGTAGAAAAAAGAGGTGGGAACCCCGCTAATGGGGCTACTATAAGAAAATATAACTCTATGTTTAACAATTTATGTTTAAAGGACATGGGTTTCTTAGGCTTCCCATTCACTTGGTCTAATCATCAAGAGGGTGAAAATCACATAGAAGAAAGGCTTGATAGAGGTCTGTAAAATGGCCTTTGGCTAACCCAATTTCCTTCTGCCAGTCTAAGACACTTAAATCACTTAGGCTCTGATCACTTTGCTATTCTTTTAAACACGACCATCCCTTGTTAGGAGGGCCATAAAACTTTTAAGTTCTTTGGGCTTTACCAAAAGGACAAGAAATGCAGAGACCTAATAAAGTATTCTTGGGAGACCAACTTCTAAGTCTCTAAAGCCTTTGTCCTTGTCAACAGACTTGCTACTGTTAAAAGAGAAGTCAGTCAAAGCAAAAATCTTTTGACCATCCTTGAAGACTACGGCAGCACTTCTGGTCAGATGATTAATTTCTTTAAATCTGGTATTTTCTACACACCTCATATCCAAAACAATCTTGGCAGAGACATAATAAACATTCTAAAAGTAAAAAAAAATAGATTAGATGATAAATATTTAGGAGGACCTTTATTCACCAACAAATCTAAAATTGCTTGCTTTGAGAATTTGTATGAGAAAATGGAGGGGAGACTTAAGGGTTGGAATAGCGAGTCCATGTCACCTCCTGGTAGAGGAGTGATGGCGTGCTTGAGTCGGTCCCTGTGTACACTATGACTACCTTCATCCTTCCCAAAACAACTGTTAAAAGGGCCACTAACATAATCAGAGATTTATGGTGGGGGAAACTAGGTCCTAAAAAGGGGATATACATGACTGGTTGGGATGGTCTATGTAAAAGTAAAGAAAAGGGAGAAAATGGCCTAAAGAAACTTGATCTAATGAATATGTCTCTAATTGCTAAAAATGGGTGGAGGCTCTTCCACCAGCCTAACTCTATCTTCTCTAAAACTATGAAAGGGAAATAATTCCCTAATTCTAACCCTTTTCATGCCACTTGCAATGATGGTTCTTCCTGGGCATGGAAGGGTGTGTATAAAGGTCTTATGATCCTTAAGAAGTTTAGCATTTGGCAGATTGTAAATAGTAATATGGTTCACATCTGGAAGGACAACTGGATTCCAGATTTGGATGGGAAACCTATCCATCTGGATGGTCTAGGAGTTAATAATAACTACACTTTAGTTAAAGACTTAATGAATGATACTGGTTGGAACATGGTTGTGCTGACTCAATTGTTTGAGTGGAATATTATAACTAGAATCCTTTCCATCACTCCTAATAAAAACTATGAAGATATTTTGAGATGGACTGACCACCTTCAAGGTAATTTTTCCAGTAAATCTCTTTATAATCTGCTTGACCAGAAAGCTGAACAAGTTACTGATAGATTAGCCATGAAAATCTGGGATCTCAATACTGTACCCAGAATTAAATTTTTCGTTTGGAAAATGAAAACAAATTTTTCCCTTACAATGGTTACCTTGCAAGGTATAGTAAACATGTTAAACCCACCTGCACTATGTGCAATAGCCACCCGAAAACTGGAGAACACTCTCTAATGCAGTGTGATTTTACTCGTGCTGTTTGGGTACATTGTTCTCTAAATCTAGATTCAGCTAGAAATGGTTTCACCAATTTGGATGATTGGTGCAATAGCTGGTTCACGATGAACATTCCTCAAACTAAATGGGGTCCTTGGGCGAGTATATGTGCAACGATGTGTTGGTTCATTTGGAAGGCAGGTGCGATACAGTGTTCAAGAACTCTAAACCTTGCCTAAGACACGCAAGAAATAAGATTATTAGCCACCTGAATATGACTGTGGGAATTCAATCTGAAGATGTGAATGGAACTGCTGCCAGAAGTATTGAAATTGCTGATCAAAATCTAGACCCAATTGTCTCCTTTGCTTGTAAGTCTTCTTATGACTCTGTGACAGGGCTAACAGGAATTGGTGTCTCACCTCAACTGCAGGGTCCTAAAGATGTTAGGAAGCAATCAAAACATTACTAAATCCCTTCAAGGTGGTCAAAGGAGAACCATTTGGAGGACAAACTCTTTAGTTGATCAACTTATTTTGAAATTAAACTCCTTTGAAAATGTCTTTTGTAAAACTATTAAAGATGGTGATTATCCTGACCTCCAAAGACTAGCTTTACTCGGAAGAAGATCTCAAAGTCCTCAATTGTGGGAGGCTCCCTCACTTTATGTTATTTGTCCGTAACTCTTTTTTTTTATCTAAAATAAAAATAAAAATAATAAAGACCCAAAGTAGAAATAATATGTCATACGATTACATCGAGTTCGTTGGCAACCTAGCTACTAGCTGGACACCAACACCCTTTTGAATAGCAACGCTTACTCTATGAAAAAGAAAACTGTTCTTGCCAAAATAATAATAAAATAAATAAATACCAAGATCCGCAGATGACCCAATCTGGTCAATGGCATCGCGGTAATGAAAACCTCATCTTCTATTAGATAATATCCAACACAACCAAGAAGATCCACCACATAATCATAGTGCCCCAACTTGCCTCACCTTCCAACGCATTGTCGGATGAATTTAAGAAGCTAATCGAAAGTTTGCGCTTTTCGAAAAGTTAGCAATGCTACAAAGTTTCATTTACCTAAACTAAAGTGAAAAACTCAATGCTTGTATGTAGATTAGTTTCATTTTCTCAAACCATTTTTGTGACCACTAAATCTACCGAAGGTGTAAAAGTAGCCATTGCAACTCTTTCATCAGATTCAAAATGGAAACAAGTAAAATTTCATTCTTAGCAGATCTGATAACAGGAATAACAAATGATAATAACTTTAGAATTAATACAAAAACATATTTTATAAAAACATCGCATTGTGAGAATTGCTCATTTCCTTTCTTGGATATGGTCAAATTTCCTCCAAAATTCTACCACTCATGAGTATACAGATTAACCAGCAAAATGTAGGGGCGAAATATCGCAGAAAATAAATCTACAACTTCGCTCTAATCAAAACGAGCTTAAGCACGAAGATACAATAATCATCTGGAAGTAAGGCGAGTAATCACGCGATAATGGAAGAAAAGCGCGAAGAGCAACTGCACGATAAAGGACAATGCGATGACCACCTCAACAGAAGAAGCACAAAGGACTGAGTAGCAGCGCGACAGATAGAGACAGTTCTCAAAAGCCTGGCGAATAAGACAAACTGAAATATGATCAGTCAACTGAGATCATGCACGTGAATTATAGTTGTCTTCTATTGTTATCTTTGCCTATATAAGAGCTCAAAAATGATAGAGAGGGGGAGAGATCAATTGAGAGAGAAGGGCTAAGGAATTTTTTATAAGAGAATAGAAAGAAGCCATTAGAATTTAGCTTTCATCTCATATTTCTCCATTGTTGTATACAAATCAATCTTATAATCACTGTAAGAGCATCACACAATCAATACAAAGCGTTTGAAAAGACCATACTAGTGTCAAAGTGGTGAATAATATCATTAATGTTTGGGTTGATTCACATAACTTAAGCTTTGTGTTATTATCATTACAACGGGTGTAGTTGTGGGATTTTTCGCAAGTATATTTTGGCGTTAGAAACAGGGAGGATTCATCCTCACATGCTAGTTAATAGCTAGAAATCGTTATTTTTCAAAGCTTACTCGTTATTCTCATTCCTTTCAATTTTCTGACCGCCATGGATGTTTGATAAACAGTACACCACTCCCTTATCTCATCGGAAAAACTTCTCTCAAAAATTCTTTACTTTCAAAATCGACTTCTTGAAAAATAGTGCTGCTCGAAAACTTTCAAGAACATCTACCGACTTCTTGGTAGATTTACGCTTTGACCTGTGTGTTTAGTATGAGAATGAGTATGGGAATGCTAAAATAACAAAGCTCGAAGAACAGTAACAATGGCAGAAGGAAAAATCGCAAAGATCATAATCACACCACAAAAGGCACAAAATACGACTAACCGAGGCAAAACCAACTCACCGAGAAGATGATGAAGCAGCAGTAGCAGAAACAGACACGCCTTGATCATCTGCCATGAAGTAGAACTAAAGTAGAAGAACTTAAAAGGAAAGAGAGGAATTTGAAAGAAAGAAGAAGATGAACAGACAAAGGAACGGTAGAAAAATAAAATAAAACCTTTCCTTTTACCTCTCTCCTAGATATTTATCCGAAGAGAAGCAGTAAAGACGTTCCGCTTGAAAAGGAAAAACCGTCAACTCGTGTAGTAGTTACGCGGAAATTACGGAAGTGTGTCGGATAAGACAGAGAAAACGAAAAGACAGGACTAACACGAAGTTTGACCGGGATTCTCGCATTGTTCTACTTACAGAAGAACAACGCGAGAAGATACAAAATGTAGGGGCGAAATATCGCACAAGATAAATCTACAACTTCGCTCTAATCAAAACGAGCTTAAGCACGAAGAGACAATAATCATCAGGAAGTAAGGTGAAGATTAATCACGCGATAATGGAAGAAAAGCGCGAAGAGAAACTACACGATAAAGGACAATGCGAATACCACCTCAACAGAAGAAGCACGAAGGACTGAGTAGCAGCGCGACAGATAGAGACAGTTCTCAAAAGCCTGGCGAATAAGACAAACTGAAATATGATCAGTCAACTGAGATCATGCACGCGAATTATAGTTGTCTTCTATTGTTACATTTTCCTACATAAGGGCTCAAAAATGATAGAGAGGGGGAGAGATCGATTGAGAGAGAAGGGCTAAGGAATTTGTTAAGAGATAATAGAAAGAAGCCATTAGAACTTAGCTTTCATCTCATATTTCTCCATTGTTGTATACAAATCAGTCTTGTAATCACTGTAAGAGCATCACACAATCAATACAAAGCGTTTGAGAAGACCATACTAGTGTCAAATTGGTGAATAATATCATTAATATTTGGGTTGATTCACATAACTTAAGCTTTGTGTTATTATCATTACAACGGTTGTAGTTGTGGGATTTTTCGCAACTACAGCACCAGATGTGTGTTGCGAAAATTCACAATTGGCTTAGCTAGCTCTTCAAGATACTGAAGTCCTATACTTCTTACATACCATTATATTTTGGACATGCCTGGCTGTAGTAGTTTGAAACAACACTAGAATTGAGAAGCTCAACAATGGGATCAAGTTTCACGCATCTTGGTGTCTTGTATTGACTAACTGGAGCACCTTGGCTGATTGCATAATTCATGAGCTTGTCAAAGGTTCCTTTCTCGACTATCTTTATCTCTAGCGGCCCAACTGTCCCTTCCTTACGGACGAAACAATAGTAATTGCCGAGGGATTCTTCCAATGCGAGGCAACATTCCTCAAACACCGACGACCGAGAAACCAAGGCATCGCTCATGCCACAATGAAGTTCAAAGTAGAGCACATAATGTCCTGGAGTAGTTGATGTTGTATCAGTAAAGCAAGTGTAATCAACAAGAGATACATGAATGAATTTCATGAGATGGTTGGCAGCAATATTCACGGCATTTTGAAGCTCCACTTCGTCAATCCTTTCGGTAGCAACACTCGGAAGTTTGTTACTCCTGCCCATGTATTGAAACTGTGGAGCATTGTTCTTGAATCCAGCTACTCTTAGCACATCTCCAACTCTATATCTATATAGTCCTATATATGAAAAAAATATACACATACAGTAAAAAAGATGAGTGAACAGTAACATACTCCATACGTTTCTGGAAAAGTGTTACTTTCACTTTTTTTTAATTTGGCCTATTTTTGGTAAGTAATATATATGTTACTTACCGGTATAAGTCGTGATAACGAGCTCATAGTCTCTTCCCAGTTCAACAGCCGTGAGATCAACTGGTTCCTGCTCCTGGTTTCTAGCGTCGCTGCTGTTACTATCATGCACTGGCAAGAATTCATAATACGCCATGGTAGGGATGAGGGTGTAGGATACTTGATCGGGTTTGGATAGAGGGTTGAGGTTTATACCCATGTTGCATTCAGAAGTGGAATACCTACAAGAAATGATTGGCAGACTATTGCTGTAAAAATCAATAGCTGGAATGTACTGCGACATGCTTCCAGTTACTATGACCTCGATATATTTAGTGTTGGGCCATAACCTTGATATGATCCCTTTCCATGATGCGTCATCTCTCATACATTCAGTCTCGATGAAATCTGCAAGTTCCGGACCGGAGTTTTCCTTGAGTACTTCCAAGACTGCCTTCTGCACTAACGGGTCAGTGATTCTGGCGTAATCTATGGTTCCAGTTCGTATATCATTACAGAGGTGACTCCAATGTTCCTTGAAGAACCTTATGTTTCGAACCAATCTAGAAGCAAAACCTGCTCCAAAACGAACTACTAGTTTGTTATGACAAAGACCACAAAGAAACTGAGAGTAGATGCTTTGATATGAATCTTCACAAAGAATGGTTTGTATAGGGCTAGTGAAGTTCTTGTCTTTCATAAAATATGCCGACTTGTAACGGCCTGTACTGGATGGCGTGATATTTATTCCACCGGGGGTTGGATCTTCAGGCTGTGCAACCAAAATGAACATCGCTTTCCCTTTGTCTAAACCAGGTATATATTGATTTAGGACAGGCTTTACAAGGCTTCGGAAAACCCCTCTTCGTTCATTGTCTTCTTCTGTTGTTGGTATCCGTTTCCTCACTCCAGATGAAGTCCCAGAGGTACAATAAAACTTGGAAATGGGCTGTGCACATAGGATTGGTGGTGAGTAAGTATTACCTTTAGCGATGATACGGTCGATGTCAGGCTTGAGATCTTCGTAAGTGATTATGGGCACCGTCGTTTTAAAGGTGACACTGTCGGTGTGACCATTTAAACGATGGCGTTGCAAGTACTCGACGTGTTCGTTACGAGATAGAATCTCATAGAGAACTCTCTTCTGGACTTGTTCAGCATTAGTCGTGACTTCTTCAATGAATTCTAGTGCCTTCTTGTGATTCTCATCAACCATTTCATTTTCATAGATAGTACCCAAATCACCCGGTGATTCTGGTGGCGGGGTTTTCATGGTGTTCGTCACTACTTTTTTTTGTTGATTAATTGAAATAAAATCACAGGAACAAGAAGTATCAAACCATATGCTACTGTATCAAAGTTTGAGCGCATATATAACTTGTAGTTAATGTCATCCAAGATTTGATTCTGATTTTGCAACTGTAGAATTATTATAGCGTGGTGTGCATGATGTATTATTATTATAATAAAAAATGCAGGATTAGCAGAGATTATTATTCTTATTATAATGTTATCATGCCCTAGAATCCAAGATTTGTATACATATGAAACATATTCTAGCTGAAGGCCAGCTGAAGTATACAAATGTACACGCCATTATCCTAATTATAATTCAAATCCAAAATTTGATTCTGATTTTGTATTTATATTTGTATTATTATTATTACAGCATGGTGTGCATGATGCAACTGGCATGAAAGTTGTTTCCGATATCAAAGAACATGTCCAGAATCTCCAGATCCGAATGAAATTAGAAAAAGAAAAAACATAAACAACCACGACGAGCAACTAATGAAGAGAAAGTCGTTTATTAGAAGGGACAGACACAGGTAAATCATGCAGAATAATGCTGCTTAATTACAGTAGTTATTGGGGCCGGTTTCTATGGGTGTGGCAAATTCTATAATTCTTAGCCATGCCAGGTCAAGTTACTACACCGTTAGCGGTTTTTATAAGACCGGTCGGTCTAGTCTACACCGCTACGTAGAATCTGATCCAACGGCCATAAATCTTCACCCCTATTATTTAATAAGCGACAATTACAACAAGACCGTCCGGTTTTATGAAGACCGCTAGCGGTGGAGACTCGATCGGTTAACTTTTTTCCCATAGTGGCGCGGCCAGTTTGCCAGGCCAGATGTGTGGTTTAGCCACCCCCATAGGAACCGGCCTTAGACTTGATCACATTGGATTCTCTTGGTCTCGGACGCCTTCTAAATCTCCTTCCTGTAGTTCAGTTCAGTTAGTTATGAGTAACTAATTACGAGAGATTAATTCTTGCAACTCTTTTCCACAAATCACCGTATCCGGCAAATACAGCTATGAGCTAGCTGCAAGGGGATTCGTTGACATTTTATTTGGATTCTCTTGGCCACGTTCTAAATCAGCAAATACAGCTATGAAGCAATTGTTTACGAACACATTAACAGTAAGCATTTAACCTTTTCCCAGTAAATTTAACCTTTCTGCTCAAAATAAAATAAAATAAAGAATTAAACCCTTGGAAATGGCGGCAAGTGAGTGATAGCCTTGATGAATTCAGGATCATTATTCTTATTATAATGTTATCATGCCCTGGAATACAAAATCCAAGATACAAATGAAACATATTCTAGCTGAAGGCCAGCTGAAGTATACAAATCTACACGCCATTATCCTAATTATAATTCAAACCCAAGATTTGATTCTGATTCTGATTTTGTATTTGTATTATTATTATTATAACGTGGTGTGCATGATGCAACTTTCATGAAAGTTGTTTCCGATATTAAAGAACATGTCCAGAATCTCCAGATCCGAATGAAATTAGAAAAAGAAAAAACATAAACAACCACGACGAGCAACTAATGAAGAGAAAGTCGTTTATTAGAAGGGACAGACACAAGTAAATCATGCAGAATAATGCTGCTTAATTACAGTAGTTATTGGGGCCGGTTCCTATGGGTGTGGCAAATTCTATTATTCTTAGCCATGCCAGGTCAAGTTACTACACCGTCAGGGTTTTTCTCAGTAAATTTAACCTTTCTGCTCAAAATAAAATAAAATAAGGAATTAAACCCTTGGAAATGGCGGCAAGTGAGTGATAGCCTTGATGAATTCAGGATCATTATTCTTATTATAATGTTATCATGCCCTGGAATACAAAATCCAAGATTTGTATACAAATGAAACATATTCTAGCTGAAGGCCGGCTGAAGTATACAAATCTACACGCCATTATCCTAATTATAATTCAAACCCAAGATTTGATTCTGATTCTGATTTTGTATTTGTATTATTATTATTATAACGTGGTGTGCATGATGCAACT
>JAJJMB010007553.1:544805-636965 GCA_023531105.1 Papaver atlanticum
AAAAAAAAAAAAAAAAAAAAAAAAAAAAAAAAAAAAAAAAAAAAAAAAAAGGAAAAATCGCACTCCCGAAGTCGCCAAATATTTTTCCCACCCATTAGCAGTTTCTCGAGACTATTTTTAATTTAATTTTGTAATTATTTTTCAAAAATGATTTTGATCATCTGACTGTTCATCCAATCTGACTGTTCATTCTCCTCACGGGATTTTTTACGATCATCTAGGGCGTCAACGTAGAATTGTTATTATTTTTTCCTTTTTTTTTCGGGTACTACATGTTAGGTTATATATGGAAACATTTTTCCTTTGGATCCCATTGTATACTTACCAACAGGGCCGCCGGAGTTATTAGTGAGGGGACCCACATAAATTTTCTTACCAACACGGCCGGAGTCATTAGTGAGGGGACCCACATAAATTTTCTTAAAACATCAGTAGGGTTGGTAGTTTACAGAGTGTGAGAGAAAAAACGTCAGTCGTCTTCTAATTAAACAAACATGAGAGAAAAGAAATTTATTAGGGTTTAGTTTTCCAAGGGAGTTGAGAATCTTGAGATCATGGAAAGGATAATATAACCACTTATTGTAGCACTCTTCATGCTATGAGTGGAGAGGCCCTAAGAATTATAAACCGCATGAACTTAGATTTCCCAAACAATGTGGGACTAATAATCTCAACATGATGCTTATGACATCCAAAAAACATAGAAAAGAAACAAAAATAAGAGGAAAAATCGCATTCCCAAAGTTGCCAAATATTTTTCCCACCCATTAGCTATTTCTCGAGTCTATTTCTTATTTAATTTTTTTAATTATTTTTTCAAAAATGATTTAGATCAGGTGAAAATTACCGGGTGAGAGAGAGGGAGTGAGACCAACTTTACCCATTTCCTATCTAAATGTTGAGTCATCCAATCTGACTGTTCATTCTCCTCACGGGATTTTTTACGATCATCTAGGGCGTCAACGTAGAATTGTTATTATTTTTTTCCTTTTTTTTTTTTTGTACTACATGTTAGGTTTATATATGGAAACATTTTTCCTTTGGATCCCATTGTATACTTACCAACAGAGCCGGAGTCATTAGTGAGGGAACCCACATAAATTTTCTTAAAACATCAGTATGGTTGGTAGTTTACAGAGTGTGAGAGAAAAAACGTCCGTCGTCTTCTAATTAGACAAACATGAGAGAAATTTATTAGGGTTAAGTCTTCCAAGGGAGTTGAGATCATGGAAAAGATAATATAACCACTTATTGTAGCACTCTTCGTGCCCGGCTACTCCCTAGCACGTATACACAGCTAAGTAGCACCATCTGATATATTATTGTTTGATTACAATTTTTCAATACTTAGTTTTTGAAGTTGTATAATCAATTTATGCAACATAAGAATTAAATACAAATGCACTGTTTTCTCGATAGGTATGAACATGTATAACAATAGAGTTAGAGAGACCAATCTTTTATCTTTAGAGCAAGGGCTATGGGATAGACTATAAATGAGCCTATCCCTTTCGAAATGGAGGAGTCTTGTTCTGAACGGGTGAAAAATCACCCGTGGGATAGAGTGTGGAGAGACTACATGGGATTTTGCGAGAGACTTTGTCATGTACAAACCCTCCAATTTTGTCTACAAAGATTTTGCAGACTTTTCAAACATAACATTGTACATGACCTCCTTGGCTAAACACGAACGAATTGCAGCACAAGCCTGCAAATCATATTCTTCCCATTCATCATCATCTGTCATATCTGCCGGCCTATTATCCTTCAAGGCTTTATGCAAACCTTGTTGAATCAGTGCATCCTTAATTTGAACTTGCCAAAGTCCAAAATCTGTCCTTCCGTTAAACTTCTCCACATCGATCCTAATGGTCGCATACTTTTCCGTTGGATTTTTTGCTGCTGATGGTGCTACTCCTGATGGTGTTGCTCCTGTCATCTCTAAACTTCAACTACTTTGATCTTTGGTAAACAAAACTAGACGACCCTGGCTCTGATGCCAATTGTTAGGTCTGAATCGTCTAGTTAGTTTAATATAAAGACACAACTGAATATCACCAGCAAATAATGAACCAAAACCAGAGAATATCAAAACATAACAGGACACAGAGAATTTAAAGTGGTTCGGCGTACCTACGTCCACTGTAGAATAATGATACTTCTTATTAAAAGATCTGAAGAACAATTACAAGAACAATTAACCCCTTTCTGTTTCTCTCTAATCTCACAACCCTTGCAAGAGTAAAACTCTCAATATTGTGTAAACTTCCGACTAAAGAAAGACTCTCTCAACTGTGTGTTTTATCTCTACAGAAACCAACCTATTTATACTTGACAGAACTTGCAGGCCAAGAATAAATTCTTGCCGACCAAGTTCTACTAGTTTCCTAAGTCTAGAATTCCACCTGTTTCCTAACTTAAGAAATACTTGAATGCCAAGATTTGGTTACTTGTAGGCCACGTTCTTGTATAGAAGATTATTAACAAATATTACAACTCTATGTGTGTTTATTTTTTTGTGATGTGTTGTGAGGCTTTTTGCCTTTGGGTTATTTGTGATGCCTTGTTTTTGCTTTTGCTTAGGCCTTTGTGCACCCAGTGTGCCTCTTCTTCTTTTAGCCTTTTCCGTCAAAAAAAAAAAAAAAAAAAAAAAAACTATGCCTTGATTGCAATGTTTTATGCATGAAAATGTGTGGGGCAAGAAACATGAAAGACAGTATCACTAGAGTCAGCAGAGCCAGAAGAGGAGCAGAACTAGTTATAAGATGCACTACAAGAAAACCTTAAATAGCCGACCAAAATCATCCGACTACACTTTTAGTGGTTAGTTGTGATGATGTTTGATCAAAAAAATACTTAGATAGTGCGCAAGCAGATATTTTAACCGAAAATGGAAGGGGCATAACATCTGACCTCCTTAAGAAAGCAAAGAGCAAAAGAAATAATGAAATGGAAAATATTTCATGTTTCTGGACCTCGAGATAGAAATTGAGCAATATATGTGAGAAAAATAAACAAAGAGAAATCCCCCATCCCTTTGTAAGTGCCATACAAACCCCTGACCTCTTGGTAGTCTGATCACCCTTTCGTACTCAGTTAAGTACCTGGAACAAATACTGGGCATTTCAGACTGAAGTAATTTGAAACAACCCAGGAATTGAGAAGTTCCGTAATCGGACCCAATTTCACACTTCTTGGTGTCTTATACTGATTAACTGCAGCACCTTGAGTGACTGCATAATCCAATAGCTTGCCAAAGGTTCCTGTCTCAACGATCTTTATCTCTAAGGGTCCAATTGATTTGCTGTAGACACGGCATCCTCGATATACAGAGCTAAGGGATTCTTCCATTATGAGACAACATTCCTCAAACACGGACGAAGAAACTGAGGTAGCAATGTTACTAGTAATAGCAGCATTGTTGTTGTTGCACTGCTGAAGCTCCCAGTAGAGTACATAATGCCCCGGAATAGTTGACGTATCAGCATAACTAGTGTAATCGACAAGAGATACATTGAGCTTCCTGAGATGGTCTGCGGCCTTATTCACCGCATTTTGCAGTTCCATTTCATTAGTCTTATCACTATCAATGCTCAAAAGAGTGTTACTTCTGCATATAAAATTGAATTGAGGAGCATTGTTTTTGAATCCTGACACTCTTAGCACATCTCCAACTCTGTACCGATAAAGACCTGTAATATCGTATAATCAAATTAATGTTACCAATTCAAATTTAATCTACATATATGTACGTACATACCAGTATAGGTGGTGATAAAGATCTCATATTCTTGTCCGAGCTTAACGTTGACGAGATCAACCGGTTGTTGCGCCTCATCTAGGGCATTGTAATTGTTGTTGCTGCACACAGGAAAGAACTCATAATATGCCATGGTAGGGATAAGCGTGTAGGAAACTTCGTCAGGTCTGCACAGAGGGTTCAGGTTTATACCCATGTAGCATTCTGAAGTCGAATACCTGGCACAAACGATTGGGAGGCCATTGCTGAGAAAATCAATAGTTGGAATATACTGCGACATGGTCCCAGTCACAATAGTCTCGATGTACTTAGCATTGGGCCATAACCTTGATACAATCCCTTCCCATGATGATGATGATAACTGAGACCTTTTACACTCGGTTTCAATGAAGTCGGCTAGTCTAGGATTGGGTTCAACTAGTACTTTCTTGACAGCGTCGCGGACAACGGGATCTTTCACATGGGTATCGTCTACATTTCCGGCTCTGATGTCACTGCAGAGATAGGGCCAGTGTTCCTGTAAGTACCTCATAACCAGAGTGAAGCTTGATCCGAAAGGTGCACCCACACGAAAAACCAAGTCATTTTGATAGAGACCGCATAGCAACTGAGAGTACATACTTTGGTGTGAGTCCTCGCAAAGAATGGTTTCGATAGGGCTGGTGTAGTTGTTGTATGGATCAGTTTTAAGAAGTAGTTGATCCTGAAACTGTTTGCAGTTGTAGAATCCTGTAGTCGACGCTGATACAGCTAGACCACCAGGAGTCTTGACTTCTGGTTTCACAATCATTATGTACATTGCTTTCCCTTTCTCTAAACCAGGTATATACTGGCTAACCACAGGCATCACTAGGCTACGGAAAAACCATCTCCTGTTGGTGTCATCTTCTGTTACAGGTATTCGTTTCCTGACTGCGGATGAAGTCCCAGAGCTACAAAAAATCTTGGTAACAGGTTGCCCACATAGTATAGCAGTATCATTACCATTAGCGATGATACGGTCGATATCAGGCTTGATATCGTCGTAGGTATTGATGATGGGGATGACTTTCTTGAAGGTCTTGCGATCTGTATGCCCATTTAGACCGTGTCGTTGCAAGTACTCAACATTGGCACTGCGAGATAGTATTTCAGAGAGGACTTGATTCTGAACTTGGTCTGCATTGGCCGTGACTTCTTCTATGAATTCAAGTGCCTTGTTGTGCAATTCTGAAGTTGGAAATATTTTCATGATGAGAACAAAAAAAATGAAGCTGTTTTCTGTTATGCATTAACACGCAGGACTATAGATGCAGTGCCATGACATAACTGGGCACGTTGCTTCAGAAAATAAATAAATGATTTCGAAATCCGCAAAAATCTTTTTGATGCCACTTCAGGATTTCATTCATCATTTATTATTCATCAACATGGCATCTACTACTCCACCACCTCAAACTAATACAAGTTGAGATTTGCAGATCATCATCAAAATAAATCTCAAGTTGAGATTTGCAGATCTGAAAATACAGCAACGAGGCGATTTGATACTGTCTGACCACCATTTTTATTATTTTTATTTTTCTGTTTGTCGCAACCAAAACTGCTGCACGGTAACTTTTTAGCAAACATAATCTTTTTTGTTGCAGTCGATGAATATGTGCATCAAAACATAAGTGATATTGTTTTTTTATAAAAAAAATTAATGTATCAAAACGTGATAGGCGCATCTCTCATCTGTTGCTTTGATAGCATCAAAACGTGCAATACATACCATACCGGCCGGCCAACCAAGGAAGGGAATTGTTATATACGCAAGTAGCTGGTGGGGGTTGGTGGACATTAGTTTTATACAAAACAATTACTATCACTTTTTTTTTTTTAACATAAAAATAGGCCGAATTGAAAAAACAATAGTAGTAACACTTTTTCAGAAACGGAGCAAGTATATATCAAATGCGCGGGTTGATATTGAAGCAAGGCAAACAAAAGCTCACAATCATAATATATATAGTCTCACTGTCACGTATTTGTTACAACACAGACAACGTTGATTCTCTTTTAATTTCGTCTGTTTTTCCGAATTCTAAAGGAAGGATCATCTTGTTGCTTAATTAGTATCACCAGATGAATGAGACTCATGAGAATGAGATGATTACTCCTTTCGCCAATGCTGGATTACTGAGTAGAATGTATTTTTGGTGGTTAAATCCATTAATGAAGAAAGCTAAGAAGAAAATGAAACTTGAAGATGACGATATACCCATGTTACCCAAGGATGACAGAGCAGAAACATGTTATTTGTTGTTCATGGATCAATTCAAGAAACAAAAGCAGCAAACAAAACCATCAATTTTACGGGCAATTGCTTCATGCTATTGGAAAGAAATTCTCATTTCCGGCTTCTTTGCGCTTCTTAAGGTACTCACTCTTTCGACCGGTCCCCTGTTTGTTGGTGCCTTAATTAAGGTTACAGAAGGAAAGGGAACCTTTAAACATGAAGGTCTTGTGCTGGTAATAGCATTATTTTTGATAAAATTGTTAGAATCGCTATCGATGAGGCAGTGGTACTTTCAGAGCGGTTTAATGGGAGTCAGGCTCAAGTCTTTGCTCTCAGCAGCTATTTATCGGAAGCAACTAAGGCTTTCTAATGCTGCCAAGTCTAGACATTCAGCCGGGCAGATTATAAATTATGTGACTGTAGATGCTCATAGGGTAGGTGAATTCTCTAACCGGTTGCATCAGACATGGACAACGGTCCTCCAGACGTGCCTTGGATTATTAATTCTTGTCCGCACTGTGGGGATTGCAACACTCGCAGCATTGTTCATTATAGTACTTACCGTGTTATGCAACGGTCCCTTGGCCAAATTACAGCTTAGATTTCAGAAAAAGCTCGCAAGCGCTCAGGATAGGAGGCTCAAGGCAATGACAGAAGCAGTTTTGAACATGAAGGTGTTGAAGCTATATGCTTGGGAGACACATTTCAAGACTGTTATCGAACGTCTGAGGAGAGTAGAGTACAAGTGGTTGTCAGCTGTGCAGTTGCGCAAGGCCTACAACGGATTTTTCTTTTGGTCAGCTCCAGTATTAGTCTCGTCCGCAACTTTTGGAGCTTGTTACATTCTTCAAGTTCCTCTCAGTGCTGTTACTGTTTTCACATTCATAGCAACTCTACGCATCATTCAGACTCCGATTAGATCAATCCCTCAGGTTATCGGAGCAGTAATTCATGCAAAGATTGCGTTACAACGGATTGCAAAGTTTCTTGCTGAACCGGAATTGCTGAGTGGAGATATCAGCCATGCTAGCAAAGAAAAGCCACAAAATAACCATGCCGTACAAGTGAAGTCGGCCACATTTTCGTGGGAAGAGAATCCATCAAAACCTACCTTAACATCCATAAACTTAGAGGTCAAACCTGGTGAGAAAGTGGCAATCTGTGGAGAGGTAGGTGCAGGTAAATCAACCCTCCTAGCCGCAGTTCTTGGTGAGGTACCAAAGGTTCAAGGCTCGGTAATTTCTTTTAATTTTCCCTTCTTAAATAATAAACATGTCATGTGAAGCTATGTTGTATCAGGCACTAGGCGAGGCTAGGCACCAAGCCCTTCGCCTCGCCTAGGTGGGCCTAAGGCGCCCAGAAAATAAAATAAAAATTGCTCACACTTTTGGGCCTTGGGCGTTTTTTTGTTGTTGTTTAGGCGCCCTTTGCCTCTCTGAAGTACCGACTCTTTTTTCCCTCCATTCTACAGATTCAAGTTGATGGAAAACTTACCTACGTCTCCCAGACTGCATGGATCCGGTCAGGAAGTATACAGCAGAATATACTGTTTGGTCGCACAATGGATGAGCTAAAATACCAAGAAACACTGGAAAAATGTTCCTTGGTAAAGGACCTTGAGATGCTGCCATACGGTGATCTAACTGAAATTGGAGAAAGAGGAATTAACCTAAGCGGCGGCCAAAAGCAGCGTATTCAACTCGCTCGTGCACTGTATCAAGACGCTGATATCTATCTCCTTGATGATCCATTCAGTGCAGTTGACGCACTTACTTCTACAAGCCTATTTAATGTGAACTTTCATTTCTTCACTTATTGAAATTTATGTTCTTATTTCTGTACATCTCGCATTGTTGATTATGGTAGTTAATCTGTATTGTGCAGGAATACGTAATGGGAGCTTTATCAGACAAGACAGTCTTACTTGTGACTCACCAAGTCGACTTCCTTCCTGCTTTTGATTCTGTTCTGGTAAGCTTGCAGCGTAATATATACATTTTGCGATGTTGTTACTCTTTGGTTTTGATCAACCTTCTTCTGTTTCTCCTACAGTTGATGTCACATGGGAAAATCCAACACGCGGCTGCTTTTGATGTGCTAATGAGTTGTAGCCAAGAATTTTCTGACCTTGTCAATGCACACAAAGATACAGTCAAATATGAGTTTAGCCAAGAATTACCAGCTGCTATGGTGAAAACTTGCATTCCGCTTGCTAAAGAAACCGTTTCAGTTGAGAATCAGTTGATTAAGCAAGAAGAGCGAGAATCCGGAAACAGTTGTTTGAATTTGAAGCCTTACATACAATATCTAAATCAAGGCAAAGGCTTGTTTTACTTTTCTTTGGCAACTGTCTCCCAACTTATGTTTGTTGCTAGCCAAATTCTTCAGAATTCTTGGATGGCTGCCAATGTTCAGAACCCTCAAATCAGCAAACTGCGACTGATTGAAGTCTACTTGCTCATCGGTTTTAGCTCTATATTTTGGTTGCTTGTTAGAGCTCTTTCTACAGTTGCTCTGGGTATCCATTCATCCAAGTCCTTGTTTTCTAAGCTACTGAAATCTCTTTTTCATGCACCCGTAGCTTTTTACGAGTCTACGCCGTTGGGAAGGATATTGAGTCGAGTACGTACTATTTTTTACTGACCAGTACACAACGACCAACTATAACACGCTAAATTGATCGATGTTTCTTAATTGTAGGTCTCTTCTGATTCATCTACTGTGGACCTTGATGTTCCATTCAGTTTAGTGTTAGCAATCGCGAGTACCCTCAATACTTATACGAGTCTCGGGGTAATGGCTGTTATTACCTGGCAAGTTTTGTTTGTCACCGTACCCATGGTATGCTTGGTGATATACTTGCAGGTAAAGACTTGGTTTGTTTTATTTCCGGCCTGGCCTCAAAAGAAAATTTTAAGACAGATAATTAACTTAATGCGCATTTTTTACTGACAGAGGTACTACTCAGCTTCGGCAAATGAATTGGTGCGGATTAATGGGACAACCAAGTCGTCGGTGGCAAACCAACTTGGGGAATCCATAGCAGGAGCGATGACTATTAGAGCTTTCGATGAGGAAGACAGATTCTTTGCAGAGAGTCTCAGTCTCATCGACAAAAATGCTAGTCCTTCGTTTCACATTTTCTCCACTAATCTGTGGCTTTTACAACGCCTGGAAACTCTAAGTGCGACTGTGCTTTCTTGCTCAGCACTTGTGATGGTGTTGCTTCCCCAGGGAACCTTTAGTTCGGGTACGGTTATGCCAGTTTGCATATGTATATTTTTAATATCTTCAGCGCATTAGCAATTAATTTTGCTGCTGCTACCATTATGTGGCAGGGTTTGTTGGAATGGCACTGTCTTATGGTCTCTCATTGAGCATGTCCCTTAGTTCTTCCGTCAAAAATCAGTGTACACTAGCAAATGACATTATTTCCGTCGAACGGCTAAACCAGTACGTGAACATTCCTAGCGAAGCCTCACAAATCATTAAAGGGAATCGGCCGAAACCCGATTGGCCTACTGCAGGTAGAGTGGAGATTCGCGACTTGAAGGTATATTATATTGGGGTTACCCAATCTCTAAATTTGCAGCTTTATTAGAATGTCAATATGAATTTAGCGATATGATCACCTTGAGCAGATAAGATACAGGGCCGATACTCCACTTGTTCTTCAAGGGATTACCTGCACATTTGAAGAAGGGCACAAGGTTGGGATTGTTGGAAGGACAGGCAGCGGAAAAACAACACTAATAGGAGCATTGTTTCGCTTGGTAGAGCCAGTAGGGGGGCAAATCATCATAGATGGCGTCGACATCTCCACTATCGGACTTCACGACCTGAGATCACGCTTAGGGATCATACCTCAAGAACCTACTCTTTTTAGTGGGAATGTGAGATACAATTTGGATCCCTTAGACCAATACACGGACCATGAAATTTGGGAGGTACTGTAATCCCGCCATTTTGTTACTACTACTTGTAAAAGAAAGATATACTGACCCTTGTTCTTCGGTTGTACCTGTGAAGGTTGTGGGTAAATGTCAACTTGTTGAGGCTGTGCAAAATAAGGGGAAGGGTTTGGAAAGTCTAGGTAAGAATTGAAGCTTTCAGAATTATTGTTTTCATTTTTCATTCATAGTGTGAGTCTTGAAAATATATGTATATACGATTGTTACAGTTGCGCAAGATGGCGCTAACTGGAGCATGGGACAGAGGCAACTATTCTGCTTAGGCCGAGCTTTGTTAAGGAAAAGTCAGATTTTGGTGCTTGATGAAGCTACAGCTTCAATTGACAATGCAACAGATTGCATTCTACAGAAAATCATACGAACAGAATTCGCAAAATGTACAGTCATCACAGTTGCTCATAGAATCCCTACCGTGATGGACAGTACATTGGTGCTCGCCATTAGTGATGGTATGTGTTTTCTGTATTTTACAAACAAACAAACAAAAAAAAAAAATCTTTGGTTGATGGTTTAACTACTAATTTATTGTGTCATTTTCTACAGGAAAAATTGTAGAGTATGATGAACCCTTAAAGCTAATGAAGGAAGAAGGATCGCTGTTTGGGCAACTTGTCAAAGAATATTGGTCTCACAGTCATTCTTCTGTATACGAAACCAATTCTAGCTAGAAGCTGATAATTAATGTGTAACTGATTAAATGATCTGTATCGTTTCCCGATATTCAATTGAAGTGCAACTATTAGAAATCAATTCTAGCTAGAAATCCTACAATCAGATGTATTAGAAATTTACAAGTCAATAATAAGTCAAGCTGGACAAAATAAAACTTATATAGTAACACATTATTAAGTACATGCTGCTAATTTATTCAAAACTACATTCTTCTCAATGTTTTTTGTTTTGATCAGACAGTTGGGGTTAAAAGGACCCCTTGGAACAAGAAAAAATCAAAACAAAAAACAGCAAAAACAAACTACCTACGAGGGTATAACTTTCCCTCCCTATCCTCTTTTATAATATCATTCAGTTCCTGAGAGAACTCATCCACACTAACATTAACCCACCCATTTAATGGAAGGGTGTAGCTAGCTAGCATATCAACAGCTCTATTACTCTCACGATAGATATGAGAGATCTTCAGAACTTCAAAAAATTGTCTTAACTTTTCCACCCTGCACCAAATCTGAATCAAACTCCAAGGGGGTTTGCTATTTTTCTGCCCTAACAAATTGTATATATACATAGAATCCATAGCCAAATGAATCCTCTTAATACCTTTTTCGATTGCCAGATCCAGACCCAGCTCCACTCTCTGTAGTTCATGAGCATTCACAGATATAGGAGGATCACCTCCTTTTGCTGCAGCCAAAACAGTACCAGAAAAATTCCTTAGGATAGCTCCCCGTCCACCTGAGTGATCCTTCCTTGACCCATCAGTATTCACCATAGTCAAATTAGGGTCTGGAAACAGCCAAGTGCAATAACTAGTAATAGAAGGAGATAAAAACTGACAACTGATTCTTAGATTTCCATAAATCTTCTAGAATGAGAATTTGTCTTCAACCTTGCACTGAATGGAGCTAACTCTAACTCTAACATCCTCCAGGATAGAGAAACCAACTTGGTCAGCAGAAGAATATTTACTAGCAAACACCCTACTATTTCTTTCTCTCCACAGGTGATAGATAAAGCTGTTAATAATCAATTTCATCATTCTAGCAATAAGAGTCTGGCCAGCAAAAGCTTGCACACACCAGCTGATTTCCTCACTTCAGCTCCTACCAGTGTTTCTATAAATTCCAACTTTGAGCAACAAACCCAACCATATGCCAGCCGAAAAAGAGCAGGAATCGAAAAGATGTTCTTCAGTTCCAGGGTCTTCCTCACACAACACACAAGTAGCCACTGGTAGTAAACCCCATTTCACCACTTTGTCTCTAGTCTTCAGCCTACCATGCAGACAAAGCAAAGTTATGAAGGAATGTCTTGGAACATGAGATTTGAACCACACAAGACTCTTCCAAGAAACTTCATCCTTCTCACCAGCTAGAACTTTATAAGCATCCTTCAATGTAAAATCCCCGGAAGTACTAGGCTTCCAAACCACAATATCTGAGACAGACCTGTCATAATCCACCTCCTTGAGTTGTAAGATAGTCTGTTGAAGATCCTCTTCCATAGTATCAGGAAAATACCAGCCTTCATTATCTAAAAAATCTTCCACTTGACAATCATAACTACCACAGAGCTCATCCATAGTATCTTTACTAACCCAATCTACTAATTTACCACTGGGGTGCCATAAATCAGTTAAGAACTTGGTGCCCTCTCCATCTCCAATAATATGCATGAACAAAACCCTAGCCACATCTCGTTGTTCTAAGATCCTCCTCCAACATCATGAAGCTTCATGAGGAATAGAAAGAGTCCAAAAGTCTTTATTTTTTTTATAAGATTAGCAGTAATCCATTCTGTCCAGATTGTAGTCTTACCACTAACCAAATCCCACATGTGCCTTAAGTTAGCGGCTGCATTAGTGATTGCCACATCTCTAACTCCTAAGCCCCCTTCTTCATAAGGCCTGCACACTACATTCCAACTAATGGGATGATACTTCTTACCCAAATCAGCACCCACCCAAAGAAATTTCTTGCAAATGGAATTCAGCTCCTTAATAGCTCTTTTAGGTAGAATGAAACAAGACATCCAAAAAAAAAATCATACCAGCCAGCACAATCTTAATTAAAAGTAATCGACCCGCGTAGGACAAGTGTTTTGACTTCCAAGATTTAACTCTTTTAGTTACTTTCGAAATGATTGGCAAGCAATCATTGTATGATAATCTAGAAGAAATGAGGGGGACCTCTAAATATCTCACTGGTAATTCACCCCTACTACAACCCAAACACTGTAAAATCTGATCAAGCACACAATCATCAACCGAAGAAGTAAACAGAGAAGTCTTACTGATATTTAATTCCATCCCAGAGACCATACTAAAATCATCCAAAGCAGACTTAAGGGAAGAAGCAGCTTGTATGCAACCCTTAAAGAAAACAAGGACATCATGGGCGAAGCATAAATGAGTAAGTTGAGTCAACCGTCATCTTGGATGAAATTCAAAATTCCCAATAGCTGTGAGCTTATCCATAAGTCAAGGCATTTAGGGTTTCGTTTAGGGTTGGATGGAATCCCCTTGAAATAATTGTCTTTGTGTTGCATTCTGCTTCTCAAGCTATTTTTCTTGATATTACTACTAGTATGAACCATAGGTTTGTTGTTACTTTTGTTTATGGGGAGAATGATAGTACAAATTATATATATATAGGTGATGATAGTACAAATTATGGGCGTTTAGCATTAAAATAGGTGACCCATTCAATATTCTAGCCCTAGTAGCTGTGAGCTTATCTCATAATCGGTTTACACTTGCAATTTTAGAAATCTCCTTAGAATTCCACACATGTAATGGAATCCTTCTCAAATTGACCCAAGTAGGTAAAGATTTCATCTCTGCAATCATATGTTTTTTATTTTGTGCTAGTGATTCCTCCATCATGATTGATGGTGGAGGGCCTGTGAGTTCAGTAGAAGGTGTACCTCTACCTAAATCCTCCCTTCAGGTAGAGGGATCTGATGTGGGAGGGTGTCAACCTGGTAGTTCTAGGGTTTTTAAGTCAAATATTGTTTGGTCGGAACTTTTTGCGAAGAAGAAGGAGTTGGTTCCTGATGAAAAAGTTTTGAGACAAGAATAAACATATGATTGCCCTTAACTTTTTCCTCCCAAATATTAGATTCAACTTGCCATTTTCAATTTGGACTCGAGGCACGTCCCTTAAAAGGTAGAGAGACTGATGCAGAACAAGATTAGGCTTTGCAGTTACAAGTTAGTTGTATTATCTAGTTATTAGTTTTATTTTCAAATCCTTATTGTAACTGCCAATAATTATCTGTTGCCTTTATAAAAGGAAGGATTGTAATATTTTAGGACAATTGGAATTTGATATTTTTTGGAAAATTAGAGTTTGTCTATGATTCAAGTGTTTATCACTAGGTTTATCTTTTTGTTATGTAGATTCAAAACAGTGTTTTGTGGATTCAAAACACACCTTGTGGATTCAAGGCTTTTCTTACAATCAATGGAGTTTTGTTGATCAAGACCCAGTTCCTTGTGGATTCAAGGTTGATTGTTGCTGCTGATTCTAGTTCGTTGCGCCTATTTTGTGTTTTCGTGGATTCGGAGCACCATCATCTTGTGGATTCAAGATTATCAATATATTCCGTTGCGTCATTTAAAGTAAGGGAAAAGCTTAATCTGCAGGGTGGTGGTATGCTTGTGATAGTAGCAAACTTTCTCTGAAAGACAGCATTGAGCAAATCCAATGAAAGAAAATTACCTTCATCAGCAATATCCTCCAGGGATGCAACAACAGGTCTGTTGATTCCATGGATAAAGAACTCGGCTGAAGCACCATTCAAGGGAACAGCAACAGCCTCACCAGCATGATCAGAACAGCTCTTTTTCCAGGCATGAATATGCATACATTTAGTACATAACCACATCCCCATCCTCATCCTCATCCTCGGTAAAACGCGTTCCCAGACAGCAAAAGTATGAGGCTCGTTCACAATCCTTTCTCTGCAGACGTTAATACCAGCTGAAGAAGGGTGTCTATCCTAGACATGTCGATATAAGGATGCTCTAGCATAGCCTCTGCCTGCAACACCATCTCGGCAATCATCGTATCCTTTGAACAGACAATGAAAAAAGCCATCAGGAGGGTCTGTTTCATCCGAGCATGGGGATTGGAAAGAAAAGGAATACTCTGTTTCAGCGACATGGGATGCCGAATCGGGGTAAGTAAGAGCAGCTGATGGGGAAGATCGGGAGGTAGAGGATGAAGAAGATCTGGTGGTAATAGGCATGCTAAAAGAAAAAAGGCCGCGAAAAAAACCCAAATTTGAAAAACATAAACCAAAACCCTAAAAAGGAAAAACGAGGGAAAGAAGTAAATGAAAAGCCGTAAAAAGAGTATCAAAACAAAGAGAAAAAACCAAAGAAGAAAAAGAGGAGAGAAAGAGATCAAAGTTGTGTAAAGATTACACAGTAGAGCCTGGTGAATGATCCCAGCTTTCAATCGCCGAAAAAATCACCGGAGGCTCTCTCTCAAATGGGGGCATTATTTTATTTTATTTTTAAATTCACTCAGGTTTAGCTTTTCATCTAGTAAAAGTGGCTTTCCATTTTTGCCCAATCAATTATCTTTCTAATCTCTTCTGAATTGTTGTTTTCTTTTTTCTCAATTTTATGTTTTCTTGTAGAGATTTTTTTCTACTTATTATCTTTCACCTAATGATTTATATTTGCGATGTAGGTAATATTTTTTTAATTATTAAAATTCTTAATTGGTATATTACAGTTTAAAGAGCTACAAAAATATTTAAATTGCAATTATACAAAATTAAATAACAAATAAAAACGTTTCATTTCGACTAATCCAATATTTAATTCGTGATTTTTTTCGATCTTTTAACTCATTCTCTTGCTAATTTATATGCATTTCTATAAAATTAAGTGATATTAATATTTTACACTTATACTATAGACTTTACTTAATGTAAATAAATAATTAATAATATATTAAAGTGCCTAATATCAGTTGGCACCAATAAAGTTGATATTGTTTATTTCACTTTTCATTGTGTTTTTAA
This sequence comes from Papaver atlanticum, assembly GCA_023531105.1. NCBI lineage: Eukaryota > Viridiplantae > Streptophyta > Magnoliopsida > Ranunculales > Papaveraceae > Papaver > Papaver atlanticum. Next base: position 560,509 of record JAJJMB010007553.1, read on the forward strand.
CACTATAAAGATAGTTTTTCCTTTTTCTTTTCTTTTTTGAAGCATGCTACCATAACTTAAATTGAATTAAGTCCAAATTAAGGTGTGTGTCAAACTATTGTATTAGCAATTATATGACGTTTATTTCTGACAAGAGCCAGTTAGATTTCTCAGGTTGTAAATGCAATAGTATGACGAAGATCCTTTTTGTAGACATGTCATACTTATGGCATTTATCCATTTTCCGGAAAGACTTTGGAAAGAGGGTTTCAAATTCTTCATTCGCGTCTTCCACCACGAAAAATTGAAGCCACTAAATGTTGATAATATGTTAACTGAATCAGTTATAATTTCATTCAAAACCATATTTAAATTCAAGTCTTGTAGGTAAGATCATACCAAACACAGATTGTTAGATCTTATCGTGTATGATGTCTCTGATATCAATTGAAATGATAAGGGTACACAAATTGACTAACACAACTTTGTATAATTAAGACCAAGTAAAAACTGCTTTATTATTTGGGATTAGAAGAAATTGGTGGACTTTGGATCGGGGAAAAAGGTACCGATTCAAAAGGCCACTCGGATTCAAAATGTTATTTTTTTCATTCGAGAAGCCCTAACTTTTTTTTTCTTTTTTTTTCTCATTGCCCTAACTTTCTCTTTCACTCGACTTCAGTCTTATCACTCAACTTGAAGCCCTAACTTTATATTCAAATCTTCTCACAAATCTTCTTCAATGGCCAATCCTACAAATCTTCTAATGATGAGTTTTACGAGTCTTCCAAATGATCTGTTTGTAGATATTATATCTAGGTTGCCCCCTGAAAAAATCTAGAGTTGAGGGAGGTCTACCCAAATTGGAACATCATTATTTCTTCTCGGGAGTTCTATGGCGAGTACATCCATCGTCCGATTACCGTGAACTTGGCATGGTAAGCTTGCTTGTATATAATAATGCTCGAGATTTTTATTATGTTAATTACGAAGATAATAAAGGAACTTTTTCTGTTATAACGATAAATTATAGGCTTCGAATTTTTAATGATACCTTTGTGTTCCCTAATATTAAAGTTGTTGGTTCATGTAAAGGACTAGTGTGTATCCATAGTAGGGTTCCCTAATTGCAAAGTGTTATTGTTCTCAATCCACTCACCAGAGATTCCTTGATGCTTCCATTAGTTCCAGGTCAGTACATTACTTAAAAGCATTTGTCTTAATACACAACTACACAAATTTCTTCTAATCCTAACACCTCTTTGTTGATGAAGTTTTCAGAAAAGTCTTTGGTTTGTTCTTCAATCTTCAATCTGATAATCAACTACCATGGTCTGATCCTAGTCCAAAACTTGATTTTAGTAGACTAGAAATCAAGATATAGTTTTGTACATCTAACATTGACCACAAGCTTGAGATAACAAAACTTGTGAGTTCGACCGGAGCGATGCTCTAACAGTTTGTTATTGGTAGGAGACACCTGCCGAAAAGGAATACTTTGAGAGTAATAAAAATAAAAAAGAATCCCAATTTGATATAGTCAACCAAAGTTTAAGGACACCATTTCTGAATTTCACCCGAGACCTACAACCTACGACCTTCCAAAAGTTGAAGTTTGAGACACATGCTTGGAAGGATATTGGATCAATCAATAAAGGTTAATTTAACTTAATCATGTTTTTAAGTTTATTTTTTTTTCAATGAATCTAATTTAGTCATATTTGTAAGTTTATTGCTCCCAATAAATATAGTTTAATTTAAATAGGCAGGTTCCATAGACATGGGCCAATCTAACAAGATTTGACATGATCTATCTAACCATTCAATTGAGTTTGATATGTTATTATAATTACTAGATTCTTCTCTTTCTTTCTTTCATTTTCCGAGTTTCCTAACAAATCATCTCTACCAAAACAATTTACAATTTTCATTTGATTACAAGGAAACAAACAAACAACAAAGTTTATACCACTTAAGATCTAAGACAAATACCACGACTAATAAACTTATAAACATACGAGATTCATTGTAGAGATGAAGCTTTTGGTCTAGTAATTTGGGGTTCATTTTTCCCTGTTTTGGTGGTTTTGATGTATGGAAAAAAAGAAATCGATCATCCCTCCATGGTTTCATTCATACCCAATCATCTTTTCCCAGTATATTTTGATTCAGAAATTAGATTCATATTTGTCCTCCGAATAATTTTTGAAGCTATTGAATTTATAAAAATGAATTTGAGATATCACATAATCAAAATTGTTAATTGGAATTTATTCATATGTTTTTTCTTATATATGAATATCTCAAGTGACGACAAACATGAACTTCGTATTTCATAAAGGGGTTCATGAGATTGGTATAATGGATGAATCTAATTGGATGATTACTTTCAGGAACATGAACAAAGTGAATCTAAAATCACTTGCATCGATTTTTTTAGTTTCATTTGATTTGGATGATCAGTTTTGAAAATCACCCGGAGAAAAGATTGGATACTGTAAATTAATGGTCTTCAAAATAATATTTTAGTTTCAATTGGATGATCCATTGATCAAAATCTCAAATCCATGATAATACTATAAAACCTTATGTAGATCTATTAATTTATCACCAAGGGAAAAGAAAAAAAAATCGGTAGGAATTTCGGGTCGCGAGTTGCCTTGATATACCCAAATTAGATTGAATTTTGCTAGAAGATCTATACGGCTTATGTGTTTCTATCAAATGGTCCAGAAACCATGTCAGATATTGTAAGATAAGGGATTGTCTATGATCCTTCTATTGGTATCTAAATGTAGTTTAGTAACTTAGTTTGTAATTTTTTTATAAGTAAAGTTTGATTATGTAATTCTATGTTTTAACTATTTAGATCAACATAATTAAATTATGTTTTGATATTAGTCAACAAATTTCATTTTAAAAAATTTAAGTTACATTTATATATTTATTAATTATCTTGCTGAATATAAATAGACTAATTATTATTTTTTATTCTACAACAAATATAAACAAATTAATTAAGACAAGTTTAAATATGGTGTGAAAACCAAAACATATGTTAGGTATAGTGTGAGGGGAGTGCGACATTAGAAAATTCAAACAAATATAGCTACAAAACCTCATTTTGATTGTCGTTTTATTTTTGATTTGCACAAGGTGCTACGAGGATTGCCTCTCTCGCTTAAATTCCAAGCTTTCTTCCAGCGAACTTTGGAACATGACTTGGTAAAAATATGAGCGGTCCCGACTTGATAGTTAAGTAGACATACCACTCCACATGTTTTCAAGTTTGAAATAGCTTATATTATACCATTAGACTTGCTCTAAAATAATTTTGGGGATACCTTAAGAAGTTGGAAGCCAAAAGTTAGCTTGAGAAACATAACTAACTTTAGGTATAATTCGTTTGGATAGCAGAAGCAGCGGTTAGAAGCAAAGATATTGTGTTTCACAAAAAGTCGACTTTTTCTCTTCTAGAAGTCATTCTGAAATTTTACACCTAAACTAACTTTTCGGTTTTTTACTTCTTGATGTGTATCCAAACACGCTAATGATTTTTGAAAGCAACAAAGTTAACTGTTTATAAAGCAATTTTCCTTTGCTTCTAATTTTGTCGTGGACTAACTGATTCAGCAGATGAGTTGTTACACGGTCCTTAGCGGATTTCGATTATCGACTAGGTCTAGGTATATTTAATATTATAACATGGACATTCCATTCCCAGACCCTATACCACAGGCCCATATCCATTTCGACAAACCGTAACCCTTATATTAAGTTACTCGTCCATTTATCCATCCCTTTCTAGGGTTTTATCGCAGAAGAGAAAAGAGAGCCGTCAACTCTTGGTTCCACACCAGAAGCAGCAAAAATGGTGAATCTCTCTATCTTTCGATTAGGGTTTCGTTTGTTTAGCAGTTTCGATTTCATCTAACTCTGATCTATGTCTGTAGCCTTCGCACAAGTCATTCATGATCAAGAAGAAACTGGCGAAGAAGATGAGGCAGAACAGGCCTATCCCTCACTGGATTAGGATGAGGACTGACAACACTATCAGGTTTAAATCCTTTGATTTTTCTTCTCTGATTTCACATTTCAAGTTTGTTTGATTCGTTTTTCATATGGTTCTCATTATTTTTTCGTTTTTGTGTCAATTGTTGTTAGGTACAACGCAAAGCGCAGGCACTGGCGCAGAACCAAGCTTGGATTCTAGATGGATGGGTTATTTGATGATGATTAGAGCCTGTTTACGGTTATTTGTTAGACATGTCATTGTTTCTCAGTTTTAAGTACAAGTAATCTCAGGATTTCGGTTTTGACTTGGAGATATCAAATGTGTTCTTTAATTACTACGTCTAAAGTTTCGATTAATTATATTTTGAGCACCACTTGTTATACATTGCCATTCTTAATACAGTTTTCTGAGTTATTATTATTTATGCTTCACGGTTTATGTTGATGTGAGTAGAGCTGTATGAATTGTCCTTTAGGGTTTATTTGATTCTAAGTTTACGTTTGTGTGATTAAGCTGTAGGGGAATGATCATTTTAACTAGGGAACGAACTGGGTAACTTGAAAGTTAGGTTAAGTTGACACGGAGAATTGAAACCTCAAATCAAGTTGAAGTATAGAAACTTGAAAATGATTTTAGGGGTATGAGCATCTGGTCCTTGTGTTCTGTTCCTTTGCTTGCTTTCAACTGGTATACATGAACTGCACCCCTCACTACTACTAATAAAGAACAGGACTCTGAAAGTTAGGCCTAAGTGGACATGAAGAATTGAAACCGCGAATTGAGTGGAAGTATAGAAACTTGCAAACAACTTTAGGGGGTATTAGCAACTGGTCCAGTTTTGTTCCTTTTTCTTACATTCGATTTGAGTACATGCAGTGCACTTTGCAGTTTACCCCTCACAACTAGTTATATTACCTTGGTCTCTAGCTTTTTGATTTTGATCTAGCATTTTTTATTATTGCCTAATATTCCATTATAGGGCTTGAGGACACTCATACATTCTTATCATTTAGCAAATGTATACTACATCAGTGGATATCTTAGATTTGAGGCACATGAGGCAAATGTCATGAAATTTTCTTGAATAAGGCAATCCCTGGGTTTGGCACATGTCAGTAGAGATTCTTATCTTTGTTAACATATACCCTCTATTTGCATGTCTTTTCAAAATTGCGGCGACAGTACCGAAGTTTCATTATTTCTTACTCTTCCCTGTATAGCCTGGTTATTGGTTGGAAATGAACTATGACTGCAAAACCAGCAGAGACAAATAGGTCTTGAAGTTGCTTTAATCTGCTGATAGGGGTGCATTTCTTTAGTCAAGGATTCATTGCGGTGCTTGTTTTCGTTTTTTTTCTTAGAAATTTTTTGTTTCAGTTTGAAAAGATGTTATAATCTCAAGATTTTAGTTTTGACTTAGAGATATCAATTGTGTCCCAATACTTCTAAAGTTTGATGAATCAGATTTTGAGCACTTCTTGTTATCCTATGATTATTTATAGAGTTGAAAAATGGATATTGACTATCGAGTAATTCTATGATATAGGGGTTTATCTGATCCTGAAGATGAAATATGGATATTGACTATCGAGTAACTCTATGATATAGGGTTTATCTGATTCTGAAGTTTAGCTTTATGTGAATATAGGGTTTATCTGATTCTGAAGTTTAGCTTTATGTGAATATAGGGTTTATCTGATTCTGAAGTTTAGCTGTATGCGAATAAGTTAGGTCTCTCAGTTGACATGAATTGAAATCTCAAATCAAGTTGAAGTATATAAATTTGGGTATCATCTGGTCCATCTGTTCTGTTCCATTTCTTATTCTTGAATAGTATATAATGTACCTAGGTCTCTAGCATTATGATTTGGATTGTCGACTAAGATTTTTCCTTATAGAGCTCGAGTATGTTCTCATCATTTAGTAGATGTCAGATGTATAGTAGCATCAGTAGGTATCTTTGGTTTGTGGCACAGGTTATGAAATGTTCTTGATTTAATCAATGCCTGGGTTTGGCATATAGGAAAAGAGATACCTCATCTTTGCTATCTCTCTCTGTCCGTGTCTTTTCAAAACATCAGTGTGGGTAGATATAATCTTAGGGTTTTTTACTCTTCCATGTATTGCACGTGCCTGGTTATTGGTTGGAAATGGACTGACTGCAAAATCAGTAGAGACAAATAGGCAACTAATCTGCTGGTTGGGGTGCATCCTGTTGTTTTTGACTTGATTATTTAGATTCTGATTCACCATATGCCACCATCTGAAGTAAAAGTATCTCAGTAAAAGTATCTCAAATTAGAGGCATGTGTTTAGTTTTGTGACTGTTTGAAACTTAAGTGCGGCTGTTTCCTGTTTAATGCCACCTTCTAAAGTAGACTGTTAAGTGCAATTTTGCAAGTAGAGTCGTTTCCAGGACTCTGCAAATTTGTGCCTGTGGCTGTGTTTCGCGTCATTCACCATGTTAGTAAAAGCTTCTCAGATTGGAGAGGCATCTGACTGTCCAAAACTAGAGTGCAAGTAGACTTGTTTGTGCTCATGTTCTTCAGGACTATTAAGTTTGTAGTTTCCTTGATGTCTTAGAAGTTTACCAGAGGTTTCTTGCTGGTGTCTGAAACCAATCAAACAAGAAAGAATATCACTCCATGAAGTTCGAAAGAATGAGATGAGATGGTACTCAGAATTACTTAAAACCACACAAGAAAATTTTTACCAAATAACTGCATAAAGAATTTTACTCTATAACTACACTACACATCGTGTGGTTAACCGCTCAGAATATCTTAATAAAAAAGACCAAAAAGAAGTTAATGGCTTCGCCCAGGTTTGAACTGGAGACCTTCAGTGTGTTAGACTGACGTGATAACCAACTACACCACGAAACCGTTGTTGGCCTTACATTTAAGAAAATACTAATTATCCTTGTCCTTCTGTTCTTTTGCATTAAGCCGGCATGAAGAATTGAAACCCCAAATTGAGTTGAAGTATAGACACTTGCAAACAACTTAGGGGTATTAGCATCTGGTTCAGTTTTGTTCTGTTTGCTTACATTCGATTTGAGTACGTGGAGTGCACTTTGCACCTCGCAACTACTTATATTGTACCCTGGTCTCTAGCTTTATGAGTTTGATTCAGCATTTTTGATTGTTGCCTAAGATTCCATTGTAGAGCTTGAGGACACTCGTATGTTCCCATCATTTGGCAAATGCATAGTGGCATCAGTAGATATCTTAGATGCAAGGCGCATGTCATGAAATTTTCTTGATTTAGTCAATGCCTGGGTTTGGCACATCTTATCTTTGTTAACATATACCCTCTATTTGCGCGTCTTTTCAAAATTGCAGTGTAGAAACTAAAAATTTCATTGTTTCTTAATCTTCCCTGTGTTGCCTGGTTGGAAGTGAACTATGACTGCAAAACCAGCAGAGATAAATAGGTAAATAAAGTCGCCTTAGTCTGCTGGTTTGGGTGCATTCTGTTGTTTTTGACCCGATTCTTTAAATTATGACATTTCTTTAGTCAAGGATTCACTGTATTGCGGCTGTTGCTTGTTTCATGTCATCATCTGAAGTAAAATTTTCTGAAACTAGAGGCATGTGTTTGTTCAGTTTAGTGATTGTTTGAAACTTAAGTGCAATTTTGCAAGTAGAGTCGTTTCCAGGACTCTGCAAGTTTGTACTTGTGGCTATTTTTTGCGCCATTCACCATGTTAGTAAAAGCTTCTCAGATTAGAGAGGCGTCTTTTGGTGACTGTTCAAAACTTGAGTGCAGGTAGACTTGTTTGTGCACCTGTTCCTCAGGACTACCAAGTTTGTAGTTTCCTTGATGTTTTAGAAGTTGTTTACCAGGTTTCTTGCTCCAGAACTAGCGTCTTACATACAACCACCACCATGCCTGACATGAACATGGTAATTCATGCTAAAACCGCCGGCAGTAGCTATCAAACAGTTTACAGAAACAGTGAAGTTTCTTGGAGCATCATTGTTACATGCTCTGCCAAACCAGTTTTACAGCTCTCTATCAAACAAGCATCATTACATTGATCTGACAGAACTTTCTTAGGTTAGCCAAGGAGACTAAAAGATTGGTTTTTGAATATTTTTGGGTTCCTCTTTGTAAAGAAAAACCCTCCAAGCACACGGTATTCTTTGTTTTATACAAAGCATTTTGAGTAGAGCTGTGCTTCCTAGCCCATGTGGGGCTATCATTCTTCATTTCAACTGAGATTAAAAGTTGCTCATCTGTTGTAAATAATGTGGCACTTAGTGTGTCTTTCATGGTAAGTAGTTGGCAAACTAATACAAGTACTGCTACATTTTGAGTGGTTTGGGGGTTTGAGGCTTTCTAAGAAATTGGGTCTCATTGAATCTTCATGTCCTTGAAAATATTGCCATCATTGGAACTATACACACTTCCTTCCATATGTGTTTTGATGAATGAGATATATCAAAACAAGAAACCATGTTATGCAATTTTTGAAAAGTTTATGTAATTGAAACAAATTTGTCACGAGGGTGAATGCAGTTTTAGGTAGCTGACCTTCATCATGTGCTAGTTGAGTGTGAGTTGCTTGAGTGAATCTTTGTACCTTGTTAGTCGGCAACTTAACTGTTTGCCTTTGACATGTTTTATTTGCTTGCTTGTCTTTGACAATGATACATCGATTGTCAAAGCCTTAGTTAGGGCTGTAGTTGTGTTTCTCTATGCTCTCGGATCTACATTTTGCAGAAGTTGTATGAGCCATTTCTCTTATATTTCTAATTCCCGGGCAAGATATGGAAGAACAATGATCCGCATCTTACTTAATTAGTAGTGAATAAACCGATGCAGAACTATTCAACTTAATAAGCTTACTTTGTTTGCATTTAATTGTGCTTTATGAAATATGACAGTTTTTATTTCCTTGGAGCTTTTTCTTTTGATGAGTCAGCTCTAGAATCCAACTGTAGATCATTGGACCAAACTCTGGAAATATGTTAAAATGAGATGCAGACTGACAAGTGCTTGATTTGCGTACAGGGGTGGAAGACATCAAATATCTTGATTTACAAAGAGAAGACAGCTATTTCATTGTTGCTAGGGAATATGGCTAAGGGTCTGATATGGGCAACAGCCGAGGACTTGGCAAGGAGTAGAGGACGAGTCCTTTCTCTATACCATCAGATATTAAGAAGCCTCAACTCCCCAAAACTTCCCATGAACTTAGCAGCAAGATTGGCCAAGAAAGCAGAGGCTCGTGCTATCTTCATGCTAGGCGCAGAAGAGGAATCCCTTCACAACATTTAGGACCTTATTGATACTGGAGAGTACGCTCTTTCCCTCTTAAGAAAAGGGGAAATCCCTAAATATATCCAATGAATGCACCACTGGTTACTGAGCCTCTCTCATACCATGCTTGACATGCTTTACTACTTTTTGATAGATTTTGCACTGTCCTTCAAATTTCGTGTGTTTATGTCAAGTGCTGTAGAAGAAACACAGAAGAGGAAATGTAGGTAGGTTTTTAGCTTTTTTTCTTTTTAATGTACTCATTCTGCTTCTAATATTCAATGTAAATCTGTAAATTAAGCAGCTTAAGTTCAGCCTAAATTAAGCGCTTGTCAGCTCAGCAGGAGCAGCTTAAGTTCTGATTTACCTTCAAAAATTTTAAGATTTGGCAGGGGGCAGCGCGGACGCTTTCCCCCCTCAGGAACAAATTATGACGTAGACTCTCCCTCTTGGGGAGATCTTAGGCGAGCACCCCTCCTTAGTGTGCAATGGAGGTCGCTAACCTAGGCCATGGACCTTCATGATCATCCATAGACCCCGTCCAGGTAAGTATGTTTTTCAATTCTGACTCTCCTCTCTTTATAGTCCATCTTTTCCTGTGTCTTGGATCGGCACAAGAAATGTGGGACTAACCATTTTGTTAGAGTGAAACTCGCTATGTAGTTTTTTCCCGTTGCCCTGTGCGACAATCAAAATGAACATTGGAAATTTGCAACATTGAATGATCTAGTGGTGCATTCTTATATTTTTGTTATCACTATGATTTATCTGCAATGCGGTCACCGGCTCTTAGTGTGTGAATCTGGTATTCAATCAAGCATATGACCTTCAAATTTCTGAAGTCTTTTGAGAAGAAAGGTTTCATGTCTACGGACAAATCTAGTAGCTAACAAGCCTAATAAGGAGAAATTGCAGCCTTCACGAATGAAATGACAACCAAGGAAGTTGAGAGGTTCATAGGTTCCGTTCTTTATGAGGATGTAAAAAAAATTAGACACCACAGACCGTCCTGAAGTGGGAAGTGGACACATTGTCCCGATGTGGTCTCACTCTAGTCAAGTTTGCAGGAAGGAAGGTGGTGATATTTAGCTATCTCTAGGTGCCTATGTTTTGGTATTAATTGGCTTGATGGTAGTAGGATCAGTCCCTTTTCTATTGACTTATTAGTTCAGTGAGTTTAAATGTTTGTTGTCAAAATTGAGTCTGTAAAGCTGATGTATATTATAGCTAAGTTGCTCCTGTCGAAGTTAGTAGTCATTATTGGCAAGATGACATTCTCCTCTGCTTCACAATACACCTCTAATTCTTGTGCTCTCGTCCAACACCTCTACAAAATAGGTATACTTCTTACAAAATAGAATGCATCTTTAAAAGTTACAGCACCTAAAGAACTTGAAATATTTCGTCGAATACCCATCGCTTTTCTTCTTTCTATGACTCTTCCTGCAAGTAAACACTAAGTTTTTTAATATAATGATACGAGCTCTTCTCTGTTTATCCTTGTAAAAAAATTAGTTTTAAGAGTTGTGGGGCTTTACCCTTGATTAGAGGGAGCCCTTCCAGAAATTCTCAACGGCCCTGAGAGACCCAAGGCCGAGGAGGGGGTTTGGAAATAGTTTTCAACCAGCAATTGACGCGCCTCGGTTATCACCTCATTAGCTGCGTCATTGCCCCAAGCGCAAAGATGCCTTAGACTGACTGCATCAACTTCTGTTTATAGGACCTTCATTCACATCCCTAACTCTGATTTGAATAAGGTGGGACTAATAATTCTTTTTATTGCTCTTTAAAAATGAAGTAACTGCAGTTTGGACAAGACCGAGTTGCTAAAATCTGATTTGAATAAGCACTGATTCACTGCTTTAGTATTAAACTGATAATTGTCATTTAGTATGTTTTGGATGTTTATACCAAATTTAACAAACAAACTATCTTTTCAAATATTGTATTTAAAGTAGTGAATGTAAGAATATGGGCATCCAACTCAAAACCAATTGACAATAATGAGTTGGGTTTGTTGGCCGACTGTTAAGGAGGCCTTCTTACGATGACCTGACTGTAATATGTCCGTCACAACAAATGTCCCAAAAATTTAAAGGGTTACAAAATGGTCACCCTTTCTTAATTTGGTTTACAAAATGATCACACTTTAAATTAGTGATGACAAACTGGTCTTTCTCCATCCGACACACAGAAAATGAATAAAACGGTAAACTTTCTGACTGATCTACACCTTCTTCTGTTGTAACCATGGTAGTTGAACCATGGTTAACTGATGTCTATGTGGCACCTTTATGCATCCGTGGCACTGACACGCTACCTGAAAGCTTGAAGACGTGGCACTCCACCTGGCAGTGTGACACGTGGCAGATTATATGTGGTTGGAAATGTGACTGTTCCCCACGGCTTGATCTGATTTTCACTATAAAACCTGACACACCTGCAGACAGACCCACACACTCATATATCCTCAATCCTCATATAGTATGTTTAGAATGGGTGGTGGCAAGATGGAAGAATGGTGCAGTAGCAGTTCTGGGGAGACATCAAGTAGCAAGAACAAGATGAGCAGCAACAACAACTATTGTGGTATGTGTGAGAAAGGTATGCATGAGGCAATTGACTGTCCATGGATCTATTCTAGATGCAAAATGGTACCTTATAATGGTTTGAGGAAGCTGTTGAAAGCACAAACTGATGATCATGCTGGTGAGAAGTTCTTCAGCTGTTCCATATGCTCATACTTTGAGTGGTTTTGCAGATGCTACAACACCTGGAAAAGCAATGCCAATTCATCTTCCAACTCCACTTTCCTTCTTTGCTTGTGGTGACAAAAGCCATGCAAAAAGCAACTGTCCATGGGCAAACCAACCCTGCAAGAAGAAGAAATGTAAGGGCACAGTAACATTATATATATGCAATAATGAACATAACTCTGGAATAGCTTACCTCAAATGTACCAACTGTCTGGAGTTTCAATGGCTTTCTGATCTTGTTTTCCATGAAACCAAAGCTGCAACCCTGAAAATGGCAGAACTATGCAAGCAAATAGGCAATCTAACTATGTAAATCAGTGACAATGAACAATCAATAAAGAAAGAACATTTAAGTTAATTACATCTATATTAATACCCATTAATAATTAATATAAGTATGTTTAAGTTAACACTGCAAACAGATGCAGTGAAATCCATTCTAACAAGCACCATAAACATCCATTTAAACAAGCAAAAAAACAACAAGGGACTGAACTAAACTAAACCCAACACAACATCATTTAACTACGACCAACTAGTCTTCATTGAGTAGCAGAGAAGGTCACCTTTTTTGTCTTTGGTTTAGGGATTGTGAATGTCTGAGAAAGAGTCTGAGACAACCCAACAGCACCACTGATGGTCTGGCTCAATGTCTGTTGTACGGATCTACAACCAGACCTACCTCCCCTAGATCCTCTTCCACCTCTTGAACCCCTGCCACCCCTAGATCCATATGATGCAGATGTAGGCTGAGAAGATGATGCAGTTGTAGGCTGAGAAGATGATCCAGTGGTAGGCTGAGAAGATGATGCAGATCCATTTTCTCTTCCCCTCTTACTTGCCCTTCTACTAGTACTAAGCTCTGTAGGATCTGGGTATGTAGTCTTGTGACTTCCTCCTTCCACCATAGTTCTCTGTCTTTTTGTTTTTGGATTAGATCTAACTGGTGCACCAGCACATGTCCTCCTGTTATGATCAGGCATCTTGCATCTCTTACAAGTTCTGATCACCTTCTCACTGTGAGGTTCATCATGTCCTCTCTTCCTTTTCTTGCAAGGCCTCCCTTGTTTCCTCATATTTATGGGTGGGTTGATTTCTACTAATGGCTGCAAAATGAAATGAGAAGATGAAGATAATAAGTATAGGGTATATAAAGGACAAAAGGAAAAGTAAAACCCTAATCTTAAAATATAGATTTCTAAAAAAGCAAAAGATTCCCTAGAATAATATAGTTAAATGACATAAAAAGGCATTAAAGGACAAAGGGAAAAGAGGCAAAATAGGAAAAGTTAAAAAAACATCTTACCTTAGGCCACTATTCTCTACCAAGCAGTAACCCCATCTCAGGTGCATAAATGGCTTTGTAAGCTTTTACATGATAGTACTTGCTGTAATAACTGCATAAACCATAGATGCATTAAAATTACCATTACAACAACTAACAATAACTGCACAACATAATTACAACTAACAATAACAGCACAACCACTGAAACAGATGCATTAATATTGTATTTAGTGCAATAATAAGTGAAAATAGTTGAGAAAGCTCACTCTTCCCAATTGATTCTCATGTCCATGAGCACACACACAGCATGTTGACATACAAAGCCTCTAAGTTTCTATTGAACACATGAACAAGTCTTCTCAACCACATCAACTTGAAATACAACATTGGTCTTTAAAGTCACTTCATATAACTTATCAACAATAGCTCCATTAACCCTGAATGCTCCACAACATTTCTGCATCTCATCAATCAAGTCTTGAGCAAATGGCACCAACTTACCATCTTCCAAATTTGCACTCACAATTCTTCTTTTGAACATAGTACCCATAACTAGCTGGCCATACATCATTCCAAGGGTACAAATAGGCTTGTCTCTCATATGTCTAACCATGTTATTGAAGGACTCTGAGAAATTGTTGTTTAAGTGCTCACAACATGCAGATGGGTCAAAGAAAGCCCTAGACCATTGTTCTGGTTTTTCCTTCATCATGTAAGCTGCAGCAGCTGGGGACAACTTGATCAGATCATCCATATTTTCCTACACATGCCATTAAAAAGATTAATTAAATGCAAATCCATAATTAACATGACTAAAAAAACTCACAACAGTGAATTAGGAAGAGAGATTACCTTCAAGTGTCTCTCCTTGTAGCATTTTGCAGCATTGTATACAAGGTAGTGCAACTTTGATCCTTTGAAGTGAGTCTTCAAGTTCTTGAACATATGACTGCTTGTAAAAAAAGAGCATTTCAGAAACTAGTTCTTGAACATCTTAAAGAATAAATGTTTAAAGAACAACAAGATTTAAAGTATATGTAAGACTTACCGAAGGCAGTATCTTTTGAAATGTTCTGGGAAAACCTCATCCAATGACTCTTGGAGACCTTTTTTTCTGTCTGAGATAAAGGTTAACTTCCCATCAAGATGGTCTTCAATTAGTGGTTTCAACTCTTTCATGAATAAGTGCCAATTTTCCCCCACATTCATTTCTGACCACCTTTATGGCTAAAGGCAATATCCCATTCTGTCCATCTAAAGCAGTAGCTGGCATTAGACATCCACCATGTTTTCCAGTCAAGTGGCAGACATCAAACCCAATGAATGGTCTACCACCATCCTTGAATTGGTGCTGCAAATGCAATCATCATGGACTCAAAACAGTTGTCCTCACTGTAACAAAACATACAATCATAAACACAAGTCAACATATGAGTTTATGTTGTTATACATAATAAACAAGATATAGTACTATTACTATAAGAAATAACTTAGTAAAGTTAGATGGAAACTCACCTTCCAAAAGTGTAATTTGTAACAGAACCAGGATTAGTTGCTTCTACCATATCACAAAAGGCTGGAACCAGCCTATAAGATTCATCATAACTGCCATTGAGTCTTTCTAAAGTCATTGTTCTTGCTCTCCAAGCAACATGATATGGAACATTGGTATTATGAGTAGTAAAGAATTGATCTTTGAGTGCATATGGCAGTGGTACTGCATCTCCATTCTTTATCTTATCATACAAATACTCAACAAAAAATTCTGCATTAGCTGCTCTATTTATGGTCTTCAGTTGAGTTGAACATGTATGCTTTAAGTTGACTCTCCTCACAGTAAAAGTTGGTTCACCACTGGTAACACTTGCCTAGATAAAGAACTTGCATCCTTGAGATTTGTTGAACCTGCATATAACTTTTATCCTTTCATTGTCATTGGGCTTAAGCTTGTATTGGAATCTCTTCTTAATAGCATAACCCCTTAGGTACTTCTTGAAGTCAGCTTTGTCCATAAACTGCATTCCCACAAACATTGTGTCAACATCAACCCTGAGTAATGTATTCCCATCAGCATCAGGAAGCAACTCTTCATTGCCATCTGCATCAACATCTTCTCCATACACTTGCTCAAACTGATTGTACCATGGATGTTGTTTCTGATGAGTTGGCTCATTACCACACTCAATGGGTCCTTGGACTTCTGTTACACCTACATACACATAAGGAATTGGGTTGTCAGTTCTTTATACACAAGCAAAATGTCTAATTATTAAATTTACACAATTGCTTAAGCCATACACATAAGGACCTGCATTTAAGTTAGACAATTACTTTCACCATCAGATTCATAACTTGAACTGTGATCATCATTGTTGTGATCCTCATTACCCTCAGTATCATAAGGAACAAATGCTTTTCCTTTAGGATCTTCCTGCTCCACACCACTTGCTTGTACTTCATTGACTGCTTCCATATACTGTTGTGGATGTACAGTGGCAACCCATTGGTGGTCCTCAAAGTAATTGTTCATAAATTCACATTATACACCAATGCCCATTTCTTCAGTATCAGAAACTGGACTTCTAGGGTCATCTATTGGATGACAGACATCTTCAGCATCATTAAATAGTTGAATGTTCTCATACTCCAGCTCAGCTTGTCTTGTTTCAGCACTAAATACAACATTGTCATAATCATCATCATCCACATTCACATACTCATCCACATTCTCAAATAACCTCTTATTACTGCCACCAATCATAGTCACAGCATCAACAGATTTCTTGAGTAGCCTTGGACTCCTTCTGACCAAATGTAGTGATGTAGTGCATGTAGACTTCTTCTTAGGTGTAGCAAACATCTCTGGATCATGTCTGGCTGGTGAATTAGCATAGTTAATGCATGTTATTGAACTACTTCTAACCCTAGATGGTGTTGAGTCTCTCTTGTCAGTTATACCAGAGTTCTCAGCACATCCATCACCAGGAGGCACAATCTTGTCACTAACATTGCACCATAAGTTCACATACCCATCCTCAACAACACCCTTATCCCACATATCATACCAATGAGAATCATTAACCATATACTCTGGCTTATCATTACCAATCTAAATTACCTCAACTTTCTTAGTTGGTGCTAACTCAAAAGCAGCATAAACTCTGTCACAAAATGCCTTCAACCCTCCAGAATTAACATCCACATTTTCAAAATACTTCACCTTATTAGTCCAAAACCATTCTACCCTAAAACAGTTGGGTACTTCACATACTTCCTGCACAAAATTGAACAGACAATGATTCAATAATTACCATTTACTAACATAACAGTTACAGAAAACCCCATAATTTCGAGCACAAATTTAGGGTTTATCAGTAAAAAAACCCAAAATCAAAATTCAGAAAATTAGGTTTTCTGATTCGAGCTGTAAATCTACAAAATCAGTATAGAGAGGAAGGGTATTTACCTCGTGATGTTTGTAAACATCTTGATGGCGAAAACTAACGCTGATTATCAGAAGTTGAGTAACAGTTCGATAACTGATGTGAAGAACTCTGTAAACGCGTATTTCGCTTTACAACTTTAGTATACCGAGATGAAGAGGAAATGATATTGAAGGAATCTCTGAAGAATCAGATCGAGCTGTACCGGTTCATGATTTCTCCATTATCTTCTCCATTTCTTCAGAGAAGAAGATACCTAACAGAGGCGGCAAGAAGTGATACGAGAAGTATTTGTGTTAAGGTTTTCTCTTGTTTTGATCCAACGTCCCACAATTTTTAGAGATTTGTTTCTTTATCTGCTTACGTGCAGATCATTTGCTCGAGGGGTGATTAGGTAACACCGTATGATGAAACCAGCTGGTCATTGGACACTCGTGCCAATGACACGATTGAGGGGTAATAAGGTAACTTCATACCCCGACAAACATCTGACACGTGACATAACCAAGCCGTTTCTTGTCTAGTGACCATTGTGTTAATACTTTGTAACACTGGGATCATTTTGTGAACCGGAAGATGAAAGTGGGACTGTTTTTGTAAATATCCATAAAATCAGTTTATCTTTTTTTCCATTTTCATGAAATTGAGATTATATTTGAGTTAATCAATCAAATTGATGAACAACTTTATTCAAACACAATCAAACAAACGAATTCAAAGTTTAAAGTTTATCAGATAACCCACTGAATCGATAGTAATCAATGAATTTCTCTATCATGTTCAAGAAAATTAAATTCTTCTATTGTTCACCAATCCATCAAATTGATTCAAATAAAGCAATTTCCAGCCCACCGTGTTTGGAAAAACAGTAAATAGTTTCGAATTCCCTAGACTGTATCTCGAAATTAAGTGGATCTGAAGAAATTCAAATCTGGAAAATAACAGAGAAATAGAGCATGTACAGAAATTTCGGGTCGAATCCGGGTCGTTCACGGGTGTAGAAGATGAATTACTAGTCAGACGTAAAATCAATGAAACCCATCTTCTTTACAAGAAAATCCAACTTGGTAACATCAAAACCCTTCAGTTTTAGCAGTCCTTCATCCCTAAATTCATTAAAATTTCATGGTTATACATCTATTGCAGACACTTGTGTCAGATCTGGTACGTACATTGAACCAATTACAAAAATGGAGTACTATTAGAACTGTTGCTAACAACTTTAATCACTAAATCGTCTAGTAATCCTGTTACTGTCCAAAAATGGAGCTGGGTTTGTGATGCTAAGCATCACTAATACGATAAACATATATATGGTTTTTATTTCAACATTGAGTAACTGATCTGGACACATCCACTGTAAGACATAATGGCCAAAGAAAAAGAAACCTTTAGAATTTGGACACCCTCTACTAGTATCCTTTGGTTATCCTTCATCAGTTGCAAGTTAAAACACAGTCTGAACACTCATCTGCTGTTGCTTCCTTTCGACAATGGCTTTCCCCAATTGCAATGTAATGTGTTTGGTGATTTTTTGCTGTTAGGTAATGTGTTTGGTGTTTCTGCAGGTGTTTCATTCATTTTTCCAGTTGATATGACAACTGACAAGCAGTATTACCTTCGATTATTCTACCATGTTTAGGTGCAGAGGAACAATACACAATACACATGCTTTATGAATTGGCTAAGTGTTCCCCTTGGAGACTAAGAGCAAACCCCCCTTGGAGACTAAAAGATTTGATGGGTTCCCCTTAAAAAGGAGACTGAAAGATTGGTTTTGAATTGTTGGGTTCCTCTTAAAAAGAGAAACCCTCCAAAAATAGGCGTATGCCGCTTATAAACGGCAAGCACACGGTATTCTTTAGTAAAAGGCGAAAGAATAGTTCGCTTTGTGCTTACCGCACGGCTGCGTGGATATTAGGAGGAGTCAAGTGCTTATTTTATGCGAAGTATTTTGAGTATGGTTTTACTTGTTACTCTATGTGGGACTAATCACTAATCATTTTTCATTTCGACTGTCACATTTCTAATTTCTCCTTTTCTACCATCTCATTTCCAATCACCTGATTGCTTTTTAGGAACTTTACTTCCTGGAACTGTGTGAACAAACATGATAATATCCACTCACCTGATGGCATTCAAGAGAAACAGATGTTACACCTAATAAGCAGTCAGAAAATTAATGTATCTTAAAAAAAAAAAAAATTATGGCTTCGCCCAGGTTTGAACTGGAGGATAACCAACTACACCACGAAACAGTTGTTGGCCTAGAGCTCAAGAAAATCCCAGTTAACTGATCTCCCCACTGTACAAACGAGTAGTCTAAAATTCGTCGTTGGAATAGATTTTAGATTCTGAAACAGATCTTGCATTAAGGTAGCAAGGTGAACTCAACTGTGGAAATAAGTTGGTATGATTGCATTATGCTGATAGGTTAAGGATAACCCAAACCATCAAGTCAAAACAATACAAAAGAAGAAAACCAACATAAGCGTAATAATAAGCATGCAGCGTCTAACGAGGAACGCGCGATTGGGGGATACTTGAACTAATTGGGGGATAGAGGAAAAGGACAAAACATGGATTTAAATATCAAATCAGGGTCACCTCTTATCTAAGTATTTTACCTAATACCTAATCTACTCCTCACTAATCAGGTTTAGTGCTTAATTATAATTAGTGAATTCATAAGATTATTTGATAAATGATTAGTGTGTATTTTTATTTGTATTTGGGTGAGTTAGGTGAGAGTAGAATGAGGGAATTTTTTTTAAGAGGGAACTTTTTTGGTGAAAATGGAGGATGATTGTGAAGAGAGAATTGTTGTTGAATCTTTAGCTCAACTACAAGAAGGAGCATATCTTCAATCTTCTGCTAATGACAACAACTCACAATTGCAAGTATTCACCCTTGGATCATGATTTTTATGAGCATGAAGAGTTTCTTGAAGAACCAACCCAAGAGAGTAAACTAGTTCAATATACAAGCACTCTCAATACTCAGGTAAAGGTGCCAATGGGTTGAAAATTTGATTTTTTTTCTTTGAATCCACCATTGTTGCAGCTGAAATAGCTAGGTGTCGGCATGGACGTAGTATGACTACAATGCCGGCAGCACCATTACCGGCATGGTATTCATACTATGTCCATGCCGGCCAACAATATCCTTCATTCTGAAATGCAAGCCGGCATTGTATTCAACTGAAAACACCATGCCGGTACAAAAGTTACTTTTTACCTACCACGGAATATTTTACGGAATATGCTACCGGCATGGTTCAATTCTAATGTCACCATGCCGGTACCTCTAAAAAAACATACAGGAAGCAGTGTCTTCCAAAGCTATGGTATATTAATTATCGACCACGCCAGAACAGAGTACCAGCGTGGAACCATAGATAACAAGCATGCTGACACTTCTGTTTCCTGCGTTGATTTCAAATAAAATTTGTATGCCGGAAAGCATTTCAAATCTGGTCTTCAGTTTCGGTTCAATTCGAGCATGCCGGAACTGTGGTCCGGCATAGTATTTTAAATTTTTTTGGAACTAATTTATTTTCTTTTCATACGATCCTTAGGTTGTGACATATATAGATCCAACAAATGCAAGACCGTTTGGTCGGGATACGTCGGAATACTATAAAATGCCTCCGGTATGTTACCAAAGAATACTTTTCACCTAGTATCTTGAACTTTACTAATGGATTGCTTGTAATGAACCTTATAATCTCCCATTGTTGTCCTTATGTAGGGAATAAAATCTAAAAAATAAAGCAATTGTTTGGGCTAAAGAGACGGCTATTAAGAACATGTGTGTGTTGGTGAGGAATACCCAATGTTCAGATATCCGTTTTGAGATGGCTTGCGAGAGAAGTGGAGAATACAAGGAGAAGAATAGCCACAAGATAAAGGGTTATGTATATCCAAAGAAGACTAATAGGGTATACAAGACTCGTACGAGGAAGGATAAATGCCCCTTTAAGCTTGTATTCAATTTAAGAGACAAGGACAAGGAATGGGATTGTAAGGCGTGGTTCGGACGTCATAACCACCCGGATCCGGAAGATTTTGTTGGTCACTTCCTAGTTGCGAAGCTAAAACCTCATCACGAAATGGATGATGTAAAGAGATTGACCAAAGCATGTATCAAACCAAGACAAATTTTCAGAGGCTTCAAGGAGAAAGATCGGACGAACGTGTCTTCTCTAAGTACCGAACAAAGATTTTGCATCAGGGTCTTCCATTTTATCAAGATTTTCCTCAACTTCCTTTATCTCTTCATGGGATAGCACCTCTCCTTTCTCGTTCTTTCAACCAAACATCCTCCTCAACTTGCTAAGCCGACGCCGCTATTTTCGTGCAGCCAACACATAATTAGTATATATATGCTAATATAAGATTATGTATACATTAACTGACTAAGCAATTAACAATTCTTACTAGCAATCCAACGGTCTTCTCAAGTGCGGCCATTGTAGGTGGTGCCTCTGTAGGAGTTGGAGCGGGAGGTTTTTTTTGGGGTGGAACTTTGACGTCATCCGGGCGCATGACAAAAGGATGTGACTCTTGCAGGTAATTAAACATGTAGTTGGGGTGCACTTCATCACCGTTTTCCGCAAGCTCGCAGTTACTAATATCTACCAAACGAAGTGGTTCTGTATCCCTCTAATGTGTTGGTTCTGGAATTGGCATATACTCTACCTTCAACTTCAGCTTAGTTGAAA
Source organism: Papaver atlanticum (assembly GCA_023531105.1). Lineage (NCBI taxonomy): Eukaryota > Viridiplantae > Streptophyta > Magnoliopsida > Ranunculales > Papaveraceae > Papaver > Papaver atlanticum. Next base: position 581,980 of record JAJJMB010007553.1, read on the forward strand.
AGCTCTGAGAATGATCAACAATGTACCTTCCAATAGAGGCTGTATGGAATCTAGGTAATTGCTTATATCCAAGTTGCTGCATAACACGTCGGGGATCAGCCATAATATATCCCTTTGGGTGGAACAATGGTCCATTGTAAAATGCAACGTTAGGATACCTCAAAATTTGGTGGTTTTCTCTAGCTTCCTTGTAAGGGTCGAACACATCCTCTTTGGAAGTCATCGCGTCCAAAGCCAATCTCATATCTGTCAGTCGTCAATTGTTATTGGGCTTCGAAATATTGTTGAATTCGTATCCCTTAGCTCGAGGCGCCTCGGGTTTGGAAAGGGGTGTGATCTTAAGGAATTTGTAGTTCGTGAACAATGTTGGAAAGTGTTCATAAGCCCACACCTATACCAATGGGGGAATGATACATATAAGAAGCAGTAATTTTGTTTCTAAGTTCATAATAAGGGTACATGTGAACAATATATATAAGAACATAAGTTTTAAAACAAAATTACATGCAGTAGAGTGAAATTCCCGAAAAATTGGTTTGTAACAGCCTTAGAGGCCCTTCTCATCTCCGTCATCAAATGTGTCATTACCACGGTGCCCTAAGAATAGTTACAGACCTCTTCCAACGGATCCAAGTATTGAAGGTGGTTTGCACAAACCCTGTTGCCACTAGCTTCAGGGAATACCTTAGTGCCCAAGATGAATAAAAGGTACGCAACGGCTGTATAACGAATTTGTGTGGGGTCCCATCCATCCTTCAAACTTCTTGCCTGTGTGTTTTCAAACTTCTCCTTAAGCAACTTCAGCTTGATGGTCTTTGTCCTACTATTCTTAGATACATAGAAGCTTTCCACAGAAGTTTTATAGTCCCAACCCAACAGCTTGTTAGTCAGAGCGTGCAACTTCGACCATTCTAGGTCCGGACACTTATCTCCTTCTGCAATTGATTTGCCGATAACATTCAAGCCTAGAATGTTCTGAGCATCATCAGGGATCAAGGTCATCTCCCCAAACGGGAAGTGCATGGTATCAGTTTCACCATGATACCTTTCGGCGAAGCAATTGACTGTCACAGATCACACTTCACATAATTTTCAACCAAACCATATAAACTAGGCTCCCTTACTAATGTTTGGACCTCTTCACATTTCGTAGACAAATCCCAATGAGACACAGCTTGGTTTCGGCAAACACGCACAACCTTCTTATGATCCTACAATTAGGAGACAATACAATTAAGAGATTTTACATAAATACAAAACAATACATATGCACAAGATAAAAATTCTTACATAGGTTTGATAGATAGTACGAGCTCACATGTCCTTGTAGCCAAATAACATTTTCGATTTTGAAGGTTCACCCCAAATTCTACCACGATCAAGGTCAGATGTCATGTCATCAGTATGAGGAAGGTGCGAACCTTTTACTTTTACTTTGACTACTTTATTCCTCTTTTTATCACCTTCACCTTGTGTCTGTTGTTGACTTGGCCCACCGTCTTCTTCTAAAACTTCACTTTGGATTTCTAATTGTCTTGGATCAACCTCATCATCAACTTCATCATCTACCTCTTCATCGTGCTCATCATCTGATTCTCTGGTGCGTTCACGAATTGATATTATACTATGGTCTCTGCTCTCCCAAACTTTCCCTCTTGTAGAGCCTGCCCCCAAACGCTTGTTACGACCTTGTTCTTTTCCTCGAGGAGGCAGAGACTCGGGAGTGGCAAGACCGTCTTTCTTTCTTTTCTTAATGCCAGCATCTTTAGTTTTTCCTAATTTAGCTTCATTGGCTTTACCCCCATATCAAAAGAAAGACACACAAAATAAATATAAGAATACTAACAATCATATCTGATGCCGGCATAAATATGATGAATAACGACAGTGAATCATAAGTACCGGCATTGTTTCGTGAAATACAATTCATGCCGAGACCAAAAAACGACATAGTAAATTTAAAAAAAAACTATGCCGAGACATGAACCCGGCATTGTCGAGAAAATGAAGACAATGCCGGTAGTCTTAGGTAATTCCCAAGTTATTCCTGTATACCAAATGAGCAGTACCGGCATAGACGCAAAATTTTTAAACCATGCCGTAACTATTGCCGGCGTTGTATTCAACCTAAAATCAATGCTGGGATTAAACATTCACTTTCAGATGATTTTAGTTTTGTAACCGGCATAGTATTCAACCTAAAACCAATGCCGTAACATAGTACCAGCATAGTATTCAAAATAAATTCAATTCCGTAACTCATTACCGGCATTGTATGCATACTAATTTCAATGTCGGCATTGACTGTAACTCAACTGTTTGGGTTAGGGTTTGTGATTCTAACCTAAACCCAATGCCTTAAATCGATGGAAACTAGAGCTGTCAAACAAGCCAAGCTAGGGTCAACCCGACCCTAGCTTGCCAACCCATGGTCGGGTTAGGGCTGACCCTAACCATAGTACTATTCATGAACAAGCCCAAAACCTCAACCCTAGCCCTAGACGGGTTGGCTTGTTTTATGAAGTCACAAAAATTCAAAATGAAAGCAGAGGAATAAGGTAGGTTCGAGCCTCTGACCAACAGGTTATATAAACACCTAAACTACCGTAGTTCTATATCTACTGTTTTGGTTAGGTTGAAAAAGTTTCTTTTAATGAACTAATCTTACTTAATTCAATCTCTCCCATTTTGGTGAAACACATGTATTACCTTTCTTACCTGGTCACATGCATTCCAATAAAATTCTTGGTATATGCTAGGAATCCGTCTTACCTTTCTTAAGAAATTAACCAGGGATTGTATTAGTTAAACGTATTTTATATATGACCGTAAAGGGAAATTTTTTGTTTTAAATTAGTATTAGGTATTTGTTTTAGTAATTTTGATTAGAGTTAGTATTTAAGTTTTTTGTGAAGAGTAGATTACGATTCAATTTTGACAGTGTTGATTCCATACCAACCTCTCCCTTTTTTCTATTTGAACGATGATCTTGCCTCAAAATATAGTATCCAAATTTCTATTCTCCACTGTTGGAACTAATTGTTGGAGCCAATATATTTTTTGAGTGGATATTAGTTGGAACTCATTGTAAATTTGTTCATTTTACTTCATAATTGTGTGTTTATGATAATTTGAAGTGATGGGTCTGATGACTAACATCTAGAAAATATGTAATGAGTGGGTAGTTATATATAATCAAATGCAAACTTAATGAATTAAAGATGTATTTAACTGATTAATAAGGGAAACCAGGTTGAGATTCCTCCTAATTCTTGAACTGGTGAAATTTAACGGGTCGGCGGGTAACCCGCGGGTTAGCCCTAGCCCTGCTTTTTTATAGATAGGGCAAGGAATGCCAACCCTAACTCGGCCCGTTTAGCCAACAAGCAAAGCCGGGCTAGGATCGAAACAATCCGGGCTAGGGTTGACCCGCAAGCCGGGTTATAAATTGACAGCTCTAATGGAAACACTCATACAACAGTTCAGAATCACTTACCTTCTCATAGAAGTCATTTTTTCGAGAGTTTGATTGTTCGGGTTCTCTTTTTCTTCTTCTTGAGCAATCTGATTGATCCTTTCTTGTTGTTTTTGTTGAACAATCGATTTTGACTTCGATTGAGCATTTGATTTCTTTCGTGGAGGCATGATTATAGATAGATTTGGGTAATCGACGAAGAAATTTTTGGATCGACGATGAAGAACGATGGTGTGAACGATGAAGAAGATGAAGAAAAAAAAATATTCAAAACCTAACCCTAACCGAGTGTGCCGGAACAGATGAAGAAATGGGGGATATGAATTTGGTTATTTGATTTTAAGTTTTAGATTTTAATTTAGGAGAAAGGGTGGTATAGTCTTTTCATAATGTTTTTAATTAAGCAAAGGGTATTTTAGTATTTTCACCCCCAAAAAACACCCCTTAGCAGACACTATTGGTTGGGGGAAGTAATTTATAGCCCCCAATTAGTTCAAGTATCCCCCAATCACGCGTTCCTTATGAGCAGCTAAATTCTTCTTGAAACTAAAGTGGGAATTCTCCTTAAAACAACTCCCTCTGTATCAAGAGAGAAAAGGAGAGTTTTCTTTTTCTTTTTTGGTAATAGGAAAAAAGATTTGCTTCATGTATTTCTTTCTTTTATTTTCCAGACTTGCAAGTCTAAACCCCTTGGGCGATCCCTGACACGATTCTTGGGCTTTGGACTAACTAAAAATCATATGTTTTAGGCATACAAAAATGTTTTGAGGCATACAAAATAAAATAGAATAATTTTATTTTATTTTCATATGCAAAGTACTGTGGTCATTAGAAACTCAGAAAACTGCTTGCGAAACATTTTTAGAAAAGTTAATGACTTTATGTCAAGCTAATTGGTGATCGGAATGGAGCAACACAACTTCTAATGTTCCATGAAGATTTGAATATTTTGGTAAAAACAATAAGATCTAAATTATACTCAGATTTGAATATTTTGGTAAAAACAATAAGATCTACATTATACTCAGATTTGAATATTTTGGTAGAAACAATAAGACCTAAATTATACTCCCGACTGGCAACACTGTATTACACAGGAACTATTTTTATTTGGCCATACCTAGGACCTGATCCGCTATAAAAGGATATTTTATTGGCTGTTGTGTCCTACCAGGATATAAAAAGATATTCTATTGGCTGTTGTGTCCTACCAGGATATGATTTATTTTATTTATTTATTACATAGGATATGATTTATGGTTTTGACCTGCAGCGGACATAAAGTCCCTCCTCACCGCCGCCTAGGGTTTGCTCTGATGAGCTCCACGGAGCGAATCAGAGCAAATCAGCTCCAGTCAATCTCTTTATTAGTTCTCTTAATCCTCTCACAAGGTTTTTCAAAGATCTTGTTATAGTTAGATCTTGTTTTTTCTCGGATTTAATTTCTAGATTGAGGTTTTTTTCTTTAGTTCTTTTATTTTCATACCTGGGTACTGTTTTCCTTAAAGATGAAAGGATGGGTTATGATCTTCTGCATCGAAGAAAGAAACGCATGTCATCATCTCCAGTGCTCTTATGTGAGAAAAAAGAAGTATCAACAACAGTTTTGTTTTCGGCATCTTGCCAACCTTTGCTTTGCAGTTCGGATTTAGTCTCAAATGTTGTTGCGGATCGGATTTTTTTTTTGGTCTTGTTCTAGTTCCTGTTGAAGGCTTGTCCAACTTTTCTAACATGGGTTTCTCTAGTTTATTTTTGTTATTATGTGGTGTAATGAATGTGATTTGCAGCGGCCATTTTCTTCACGACAAGCTTCTCCGGCGGGTACCAGATTTGGGTGAAAGTCAAGATCCTGCTGTATCAACTAAGGAAGAATGTTGTGTTGTAATCGGTGATTGTTATCTCCGGGACGTACCTTGTTTACCAACTAGGGTTAATGATTTGTTAGATGTATTTAACTGATTAATAAGGGAAACCAGGTTGAGATTCCTCCTAATTCTTAAACTGGTGAAATTTAACGGGTCGGCGGGTAACCCGCGGGTTAGCCCTAGCCCTGCTTGTTTATAGATAGGGCAAGGAATGCCAACCCTAACCCGGCCCATTTAGCCAACAAGCCAAGCCGGGCTAGGATCGAAACAAGCCGGGCTAGGGTTGACCCGTAAGCCGGGTTATAAATTGACAGCTCTAATGGAAACACTCATACAACAGTTCAGAATCACTTACCTTCTCATAGAAGTCATTTTTTCGAGAGTTTGATTGTCCGAGTTCTCTTCTTCTTCTTCTTGAGCAATCTGATTGATCCTTTCTTGTTGTTTTTGTTGAACAATCGATTTTGACTTCGATTGGGCATTTGATTTCTTTCGTGGAGGCATGATTATAGATAGATTCGGGTAATCGACGAAGAAAATTTTGAATCGACGATGAAGAACGATGGTGTGAACGATGAAGAAGATGAAGAAAAAAAAATTCAAAACCTAACCCTAACCGAGTGTGCCAGAACAGATGAAGAAATGGGGGATATGAATTTGGTTATTTGATTTTAAGTTTTAGATTTTAATTTAGGAGAAAGGGTGGTATAGTCTTTTCATAATGTTTTTAATTAAGCAAAGGGTATTTTAGTATTTTGGCCCCAAAAAGCACCCCTTAGCAAACACTATTGGTTAGGGGAAGTAATTTATAGCCCCCAATTAGTTCAAGTACGTTCCTTATGAGCAGCTAAATTCTTCTTGAAACTAAAGTGGGAATTCCCCTTAAAACAACTCCCTCTGTATCAAGAGAGAAAAGGAGAGTTTTCTTTTTCTTTTTTGGTAATAGGAAAAAAGATTTGCTTCATGTATTTCTTTCTTTTATTTTCCAGACTTACAAGTCTAAACCCCTTGGGCGATCCCTGACACGATTCTTGGGCTTTGGACTAACTAAAAATCATGTGTTTTAGGCATACAAAAATGTTTTGAGGCATACAAAATAAAATAGAATTATTTTATTTTATTTTCATATGCAAAGTACTGTGGTCATTAGAAACTCAGAAAACTGCTTGCGAAACATTTTTAGAAAAGTTAATGACTTTATGTCAAGCTAATTGGTGATTGGAATGGAGCAACACAACTTCTAATGTTCCATGAAGATTTGAATATTTTGGTAAAAACAATAAGATCCACTATAAAAGGATATTCTATTGGCTGTTGTGTCCTACCAGGATATAAAAAGATATTCTATTGGTTGTTGTGTCCTACCAGGATATGATTTATTTTATTTATTTACTACATAGGATATGATTTATGGTTTTTACCTGCAGCGGACATAAAGTCCCCCCTGGACATGAAGGCTTGTCCAGCTTTTCTAACATGGGTTTCTCTAGTTCATTTTTGTTATTATGTGGTGTAATGAATGTGATTTGCAGCGACCATTTTCTTCACGGCAAGCTTCTCCGGCAGGTACCAGATTTGGGTGAAAGTCAAGATCCTGCTGTATCAACTAAGGAAGAATGTTGTGTTGTAATCGGTGATTGTTATCTCCGGGAGGTACCTTGTTTACCAACAAGGGTTAATGATTTGTTAGATCCTGTGATTGTGTCTGTAATTTTGATTGTATGGGTTGTTTTAAAGCTGATGATTGTTTGCTATAAGTTTGGTGATCATCTTATTCGGGAGATTTATTACCCCATCTTTGATTTGCATTTTTCTGGCCGGTGGAGGAGCTCTGACGAGTGGAATCTACACGTCGTGCGAAGAATGGATCAGTTTTGGCTTTTTAGCATCTCTCCTTGTGGAGGAGGGTTTGTCGGTTCAGTTGGGAAAAAATTTCATCAGAGTCTGATCATGCTCCAACGATCAGCTCTCCCGTATAGAGTTGCGGGTGTTACTGTCACTGTTACCGTTCGTTGGCCCTGTCACTATTACGGGATTCTGGTGTTTGGAAATCGCATAGCGTAGTATTTACTGGTTTTGTGTCTGTCATGTAACCTCAGGGTCTCCCCTGTTTTCTTATTAAAAAAAAAAAAACCCGCTGCGGACACCAAATTATTGCCTACCCTTAGCACTGACGAATTATAAAAAGACTGGAATTATGAATTATCAATAATCGCCTACATGACATCCTCAGAGCAACAAGAAAATTAAACCCCAGTCAGTACTTTCACCTTTGAATCTTTGATCTTCAAATTAAAAATGAGCGTAAAGAATGGAAAATGAAGTGTTACTTTTTCTTTTTGATTGATACTTGAGAAATTCCATGCGGCGATAATTGAGTATTACTCATTACTCAGACGTCAAGAACACACACTTGTAACGTTCAGGCGATTAATAGATAAACGTCAAGAATTTCAAAGTATATGAATTTATGGAAAATGGAAGCCCAACTGAAACTATAAGAAAGAACGCTGGAACATCATTGCAAAAAGAGAAACTATTTTTTTCTCGGTTTGGTATACCATCATTGCAACATAAGAAAGAACGCTGGAACCGAGAACCGAAGCGTTTTTCCAGTAACAAATATCAGGTAGGCTGGAGAGAAAATCTCCGAAAAGAACTATTAATCATTTTGCACCACCCATATCACATTTTTAACAATTTAGACCAAAGACACCCAACCCCCTTCAAAATGACAGCACACTTAGAAGTACATAATGCTTATAGTTTCTCATTAAGAGCTGGTTGAATAGAAAATATTCATGGTAGATTCAAAAAAGAGGAAATTTTGGAACCAACATTTCAAGGGGATTACAACTTACAAGTTCATCATAACTACTCAGCACATATAGTTATTACAACTGCAGTTGGTAGGAAACAACTATGAAAATCAGATAGCAGGGAGCAAACTACCATTTTCTACCAAGAAACCATTTTTTAACATTTGACAAACAAATGGTGTGAAGCTGGCACAAAATCTATAAACCATGCATACCTCTTCAATGCTTTCATCCTCAACCTCTGTGCCGAAGGATTCACTCATGCTTTCGTCGAGTATATATATCTTCTAAATCATTAATATAAAGCTCTAACGTAGGAAAAACAAAAACCAGGAAATCAAAAGGCCAAACTCAATCGATGTTACGAGAAAGAATCAATACAAACAACAGCAGAATACAATAGAACTGAAGTGAACCTTTTGAGTGGGTGAACCAAGCAAGAGAAGATATCAGCACGGAGTTGCTCCGCCTTTTGGCAAGAAAATCTGTCATAATTCCTGTATTCAAGTGCAAGCTGAAGAGCAGTCCACTAGACAAAAAAAATCTTATAATCTTGGAGTTACTTTCAGAAAGCTATAACAAGTCAAATTTCTGTTCAAATCCTCTGAGAAGAAAACCTCTTCCATGGATTCTGGTCATCGGACGTCGCAGTTTCCAGCAAATGATAGGAGGATTATATTAAGGTCTGTGGATTGTTGGTTTATGGGAATATGTTTGGTTGGTTAGAGAAATTCAATAAATATGTCCACTGAATTCAGCAAATGGCCGGGCAAAACAAGGCGACTGAAGATAGTAAGTAAAAAGATCTTCTCAGATTTCTGAAGAAAAAAAAATGTTGTTTTATGGCTTCGCCCAGGTTTGAACTGGAGACCTTCAGTGTGTTAGACTGACGTGATAACCAACTACACCACGAAACCGTTGTTGGCCTTACATTTAAGGAAATACTAATTATCCTTGTACATCTGTTCTTTTGCATAAGCCAGCATGAAGAATTGAAACCCCAAATTGAGTTGAAGTATAGACACTTGCAAACAACTTAGGGGTATTAGCATCTGAAATCTTTTTCTTGTTATGTCTATAAAGAGAAGCAGTTAATGAATAGTGCAGGTATCTTAACATCCAACTCAACATAAGTTTCGTGAGCATTGCACTTCTTGTTAAAAGGGAACCATTCCTGAACTATAGAACCGTATTTTGTTTCTTAGGCTTACTTGCAACTGATTGAACTACCATATTTACTAGAAATCTGGGGATTAAACCAAAAAAAACAACTTATTCCCCTCCTAGGATGAAACCTATCTCTCATTGACTTTATACTGCTAATTGACTCAAACCCACCATCCTCTTTTGATCCCTGCCCACACAATAGCAGCAACCGTAGCACCTCCCAAGTGAGCTTCTCCTGAGATATGCCCGTCTTCCTGCAACATTTAAACCAACTGATTAGCAGCATACACTAAAAAGTGCAGAATACTGTAAAGTGAAAATGGTCTGTGTTTGCTGACCACGTAACATGGCAACAGGTGTGTAAAAGCCACATAAAGTGACATTGGTCCATAATCTAGTCTCTATAAATTAGTTGTTTTTGTGGCTCCTTATTAAGGTTGTGTGCCGCCCAATGAGACAAGAGAATTCAAGTTAATGTTGAATCAAATGGAAAACAAGTGCTGAATTTGATGAGCATAAATACCTGTTGCATCCTGTATAAATCTTTTCCAATTATCAGAGCTCCCTGAGTTTCAATTGCACAGAAGGTGTTTTGAGTTAAGATTCACAGCATAGATCATTTTTCCATAGGTAACAACTGAGGTATATAAACGGGTGAAAGGATACTCACCAATAAAATTGCTGGGACTGGTATGAAGAAATTGAAATAGAGTGTAGCTTTTGGGAAAAGAAATATTTCAAGCAGTACAATAGCATTCACAGCACCACTTGCACCCTGCGTTAGGTAGAGTTGTACAGAAGAAAAACAAGTAAGATGAATAAATTAACAATTCAAAGCTTATGAAATTTATTTTCTTCAAATACAGTTTTTTGCATGCCAAAGATACGTATATCTAGGTTGTGACAATTTTTGCAAAGTAAGTAATATCCATGATACACTTGGTACGTACCAATGCAGGGATTGACGAAGGATCTACAAAAAACGAACTGGAGCTCTGCACACATAGATGAACAAGTTAATGCAAAGTGAAGACAATCAAATTTCTTTCAGGATTCACGGAGAGGTTAGTCATCACATGCTTTGTGATGACCCAGTAACAAATTTCAAAAACTATGATACAGTCTAGGAATCATCGTCACATACAGACAGATAAATAAATATGTATTTGGTAATCCACAAACTCTTCCTGAGATTAAGTACTATGAGAAGAAACTATTCAGGTCTTTCTAAAGATCGTAACTTGGTTTGGTTAAAAAATGAAGTTCCCCAGGATAACTGCATAAAATCAGCATAAAGATGCAACTTCGATTGAAATGTGACAGCTTGTAACAAAAGGAACAAACAGATCTGTGTCCCTAACAGATGCAAGGTACTTTGTAAATCAAGGAGTTCTGGCCAAAATTGGTATTAAACTTGATACACATGAAGATTCAAACTCTAAATAGCAACTAACCCATGTGGTAAGATGTGACTTCGTTAAGATCTTAGTACGGAATAATACAAAATAAAAGAAGAGACCATGAGTGGATGCTGATACAAAAATTCGTTCACCCGTTTACATCAGTTTTTTTGTAAAAAAACAAAAGCGAACAGAGATCTAAATCATCATGGGAGTAAATCATACCTTTCTCGATGGGTGCATGAAAGCATGATGTACCAAGTAGAATATCGAGCCACCAATTGCCCCAGCTAGATACAACTTCAACAGGAACTGTGGTCCGTATATCTGTCCAATCTGTTAACCGCAGAGTATAAGATATTTTCATATATGAACACCAGCTTAACAAAACAATTAAGAAGTCATGAGTGGTATCACATGCACAAAGGTTTGTCACAGCCGAGTACAAAAACAATGACCTGCAGATATGCCACATTGTTGGACTCTGAGGGAGGGAAAGAAACCAGATACATTGAGATAGGATGTTTGTGATTATGATACCAAATTCATGTCTTTATGGACAGCAGTATTCAGTCCTTATGTATCCGACTAATTTTTTAATTTGTCATCTGATACAGAAACTCTGGTGTAGTTATTTGGAGTACATCAACAAGTAATGCAAACTTAGTTTGAGGACCAAGGATCTAGTACGAATAATGATAGGGTGGTGCAATCAAGCAACGAACTCGTGAGCTTGAAATCTCTTCTCCAATTCCCAGAGAGGTGAACTGACAAGATTGACTAGCGAGGGATCTCCGTGCAAGATGTAAATTGTAATTAGAACAGATGTATAATTAGAAGGTGGTGTGTATATCCTTACTGATTGTCCGAAGAAGTAAAGGCCAAGCATGTTACCGAAAAGATGTTCAATATCTATTTGACTGAACGCAGAAGTAATCATTGTATGTACACGTCCACTTTTGAAGTTATCCACTGAAATCTGTTCACGGAGCATTATAAAGATTAGAATCAAACTTGGGTCATTCATGATTGTAGACGACATCCAAGTCAATAACAAAACTTTGTCTATGAAGTAAAAGTTAACTTTTCTAAAAGGATAGAGGTGTTCATCATCATCACATTGGTGCATTTGCATTGTTCGGCAAAAATGAGATGCTTTAAGGATTTACCATGAAGTTCTCTTTCATGAATGAAGGATCAGCAACCCTCCACAACATAAAGACTGCAACATTAGCCCCAATCAACCCCCAAAGAACACCTTTTGCTGATGGAAACCATGAGTTCCTGAAGACAAAAATGAATTGATCATATGAGTGAATTCTTTTTCTTCTTCAAGTGAAATACATAAGAATATCCCAAACAATTTTGGGGCTTAATGGGATTTCAAGTAAACCGCATTATGCTAGGTGTAGACCCAAAACGATCATATTACCAGAATAACCTAATAAAAGAAAAATAAACAAAATTAATTAAAAAAAAAATTGAATTACCTAGAGGGACGACTCAAGGTGAAGTAACCTTGTTTTGATCCATAACTAATTGTATTCTTAGAAAAATTACTAGTTTTTGCAAAAAGAATTCCACGATTAATGAAATTTCTGGTTTGAGATTTCCAAAGGGTATGTGAGACTGGGTTTGATTTTGATGGAGTCGAAGAGAAGAAGAAATTTTTGATTGAAGAGTGAGGTGGGGGTTTAGTAAACGAAGAAGAAGAAGAAGAAGAAGAAGAGTTGAATAAGTCTCTTCTTGCGGTGGTTTTGAGCCAAGGAGAAGGAGGAGGAGGAGGACCTAAACGACATTCTTGTAATGAGTTGGTATTTTTAAGAATTTTAGACAGATTTTTCAATGATTTCTGCATTCTCTCAAGAATGGTTTTAGAGATGAAGTCTGTCGGTCTCTGGTTGATGAATTGGAGAAGGAACTCCTTGCCTCTTTGAAAAGAAAACTAAAGAGAGTGACCATTTTTCTGTTGAATATACCGAAAATACCCTTATCAATCATACAAATTCACAGATGGAGTGTTCAGGTTGCATCTAAAAGTTATTCTTCCATTTTTGAAAGTGAAAAATCACAGGTTACTGTGGGTATAGATTTCAAGATGACTTTTACAAGTAAAAAGAGTTGACCTTTTGCAAGTAAAATAGTTTTACATCTGACTTCTACTTCAAATTCATGCTTTTGGCATCCAAATATGCTATTAGCCAATAATTTTCCCACTAGTGGCATAAGAACAATCCTATTTTCCAAATTATTCATTTTTTCTTTCTAAACAAAGTTATTCTATGGAAATAACTCATGTTTTTGTCACCTTCTTAAGCCACGTCCTTATAAACTTGTTGTTCCAATAAATTTTGTCAAGATGGTCTAGGCAATTTAACCGACCAATAACAAAAAGGATCAAGAGGAAGACGATGAATATCATCCAAAATGCTTCAAGTGTAAAGGTTTCGTTCATTTGGCTAAAGACTGTCTTAATCTGAGAAAATACACTAGAAGTAAGGTTCTTGTTGTAACCTTTGATAAGACCTCAGACTCATACAACTCTGAAGAGGTGGATACATCAAACATTTCACTAGTTGTTGAATTGTTTCCCTCTTGTATTATTGATAATCCAACCATTTTGAGAATGGATACATCTTCCGATGTTAGGAACCATATCAAGAGAGCAAGAAAGAAAAAAAAAAGGCAAAGTGCTCAACTGTCAAAAATTCAAGAACAACAGAGGAACTCTCGTGCAAGTTCGGTAATCAAAATGATCATAACCTTGATCATTGGTTCATGTTCAAAGAGAAGTATATTTTCTGAAAATGACAGTTGAACGACTTATGGACTATAAAGAATTTTGATTCTGACAGACATCATCTGAAGCACAGACCTTCAATATTGTCCTCACTTCAAGATCTTGATTTCCACAAAGTGAAAATGCGGGGGTACCAAAATACACCACCAACTTTTTCTCAGGAAACCTGTATGGACTAAACTCAAATACAATTCCGAGAGTTCAACTTAATGAATCTCAATCGAGGAATAGTATAGGAAGTATGTATCTCTTTCTCTCACAATCAGTAGTCCAACTATAACAAGTCCGTAAACCTGATTATAATGTAAGAGTACTTGGATGATTCCAAAGATCAATATCCAAGAATTAATCAAGTCGTATCCAACAAATAAGGATGGATATATCTACTTTGATTGATTTACGTACAACTTGTGATATTTCAATTATAAAGATAACAAGATAATGCGGAAAAATAAATAACACAGACACTAGAATTTTGTTAACGAGGAAACCGCAAATGCAAAAAAAAACCGGGACCTAGTCCATACTTGAACACCAAACTGTATTAAGCCGCTACAGATACTAGCCTACTACTAATAACTTCGGACTGGAATGTAGTTGAGCCCAAATCTACCGTCACAGCGATTCAGGTACAATCGCGCTCCTTACGCCTCTTAAATCTCGCAAGACTCTATGCAAATGATTCCCTTAGCTGACGTCATTTACAGCCTAAGAGTTGCTTCAACTCAATTGAAGATTTTAAACCAATCTGCCTCCCACAGACAAGCCTTTATGTGATTTCCTTTTGATCGTAAATCAAGGTGGGACTGGAAATCGATAGCAATAGACAAAGTCTAGCTAACCTCAAAATCCGGACTTATGCTTCCCGAAGAGCAGCCTAAATTATTATTCACCTCATAAACAATTTCTCCTCCGGTTCTAATTAAGAATCGTATATATAGGAAATATACTTGTGGAATCACAAAGCCTGGGACGAGGAAACTTTGTGATTTCTATCTATCTTGCTTATTGGAGCACAACTTAACAATTGTAGCAAGATCAAGATACACGAACTATCAAGATAAAGATAGTTGGACCTGACTTCATGAATCCCTAGGTGAAGTATTTTTAGTCGCTAAACCTAAAAATGTTTAAAGGAGAGGACGACTCTAGTTTACAACTAGGACACACAAGAATAGTGTCAGGGATTCAAAGATCTCAGTTGCTTGAGATTCTCCTTATATAGACTTTCAAGATCAAGGTTGCTTTAGGTTTAAGCTAAGATAGCTTTGGAACCAAGCAATCAATATCCACCGGTAGATGAATAACTTGACTAGAGATATAACAGAATATACACTCTGGTTAGGGTAGCCCATAACCGAACCGTGTATAATGTCTTGTTCATGAAAGGTTAGCCGAGGCTAGCCAGATGAACTGTAAGCTTAAACATTTTCATATAACACACTAAAACTTTCTTGATTCACAACCATAGGTTAATGTGATCAAGTGTTTCTAGATGTGTTGTTATAGAGAATTGTTCAAATGCCGATCATCTCGTATAAATAATTCGATGCATCTGAAAATGTTCAACAGGGTAAGTGTGTGTACTTTCATCTTGTTCGTGAGTTGTTTTGTTATGGTACATATACCGGGTTTGTATACCCTTAAGACAAAAACAAGTTCAGGAGTTACATATCTTTTCCGGTTTGCATACAATTCCCGGTTCAGGAGTTGACATATTTTTTATGGTTTGCATACTGGGTATGCATACCAAACCTGAGTCACGAGTTCACAAACCTTTCTCGGTTTGCATACTGGGTATGCATACCTTCCTGAGTTCAGGAGTTCACAGAATTTTTTCGGTTTGCATACTGGGTATGCATACCAAAACTGAGTTCACGAGTCATAGACTTTTAAAGGTTTGTATACTGGGTATGCGTACCAAAAGTCGTTATCAAACTATATCTACGCCGGTACGTGTACTGAGTACATATACTATGGCTCCGAACCTATAACAGTTGTGTCGGTATGTAAGCTGGTATGCATAATGTCTTATATCCATATTTACAGTATTTCTATATTTCTCTATAAATCGATTTGAAACATTCCCGAATAACATCAATGACACATATCACTATTCCAGGTTATTTTCAAATGATAATCTTGAATCGTGATTTATATCATAAAAAATAAATTGTTAATAACCAAATTCATCAAGTATGAACAAATGCTTTTAAGCTTAGTTAACATATTTCGAGAACAACAATCAAGAAAAACTTGACTCGAAATTTCTGTTATGCTTAGATAGTCTAATTTGGTCATGCTTACATAGTCTCAAAGATTAAAAGGTGAAAACTTGAGTAATAGGTGGTTTAGTCTTCACTTACCTTTTGTTGATGAAGTTCTCCAAAAGCTTCGGTTGATCTTCGCCTTCCAACGGTAGAACGTAGTGATGTCACGATACTCAACTACACTCTTTTATCCTAGTCCGAGACTGACTAAATGTATACTAGAAATCAAGATATAGTATTGATCAACTAAATTTGACAACAAGCTTGAGATAACAACGCTTGTGAGTTCGACCGAGCAATGCTCTAACACAAAGGACCAAGATTTTTTGTATATCGAGGTAATAAGAGAAGTCTTAAAGAGCATGCTCCACAAGATTTAGAATACTGTATGTGTTTTGGAACCCATTATGAGATAAACCCTCATACTAATACCCCTTAAAATGGTCGATTATAAGTGTGAGGAAGCAAGATTAGGCACTTCAGGTGTAAAGTATGGGAATAAATCTAGTCAAGAAAAATCTTTCTGGGGATATTCTTATTTTTGAAAAAAATATTTTATTTGTTGTACGATATCACCAAAATACCTCGGAGATATATAAAAGGTATGCTTGTGTATGGTTTATTCGGATCTAACTATGGACCAAAATTCGATGGCTTCTCTTTCAAAGGTGCTCGATCCGACTTCTTGAATAAAACTGCATTGACGATCGATGCTAATTATCTGAAAAGAAGATTAAGGTTTCGTTGATATTGTCGAATCAAGGTTTCGTTGTACTTGTGCTGGTAGATACCATAATTCAACACTCCACATTGTTTGTAAGATATGTACTAAAAATCATATTCATGAATGTAGAAATCATTCATAAATTGGGTACCCAAACTACTTTCTGATTTTTTTACTTTTAGAAGTCAAAAAGTAACTTTCAAAATGGTATCAAATATGTTATAAAACTTTGAAAAATAATATTTTATAATCTCATTTTAAAGATCTGGTAAACAACTTTCTGAATACATAAAAATCCCGCACATTTGACCTTATAAACTGAAAGGTATATCATTTGAAAACAATGTTATTTATAGTTTATGTGTAATTCTACGTTATTTTAAATAATGACAATGTTATTCCACATTTTTGACAAGCAAATAATACTTTTAAAACAAATAGATAGAATCTCTTTGAAATAAAGTGCAAGTATAAAGCAAACAAGCTCCACTTGCACGTTGACAACTACTCATCATACGACTACCTCATAATTTCTGTCTACCGTAAGGGGTATTATTTGTAGTAATTTTTTTAAAGATAAAGTCAATCGAGTGTTCGGATATACCTTAAGAAAAATATTTACCTGAAATGAAAAATTAAATTCATAATGGCTTTTGGAGGTAAAAACTATTTTTGCCTGCTACTTTTGCACTTCTATCCTGTTTGGATAGCATAAGCAGAAATCGGAAGTTAGAAGAAAAAATTTCATGTTCGGATACCAGAAGAAGAATTCAGAAGCAAAATATTTTTGCTTCACAAAAAGATAGCTTTTTTGCTTTTGGAAGTCATTCTGAAATTGTGTACAACTTCTGACTTTTCTACTTCCATAAGTCAAAAAGTAACTTCTGGAGTGACACAATCTATCCAGAGGTTGTTTTTCGACTTATGGAAGTAAAAATATCATCAGTTAGTTTGGGTACACAATTTCAGAATAACTTTTAGAAGCAAAAAAAATAACTTTTTGTAAGGAACAAACATTTTACGTCGGATTTCTGCTTTTGGTACCCGAACAGACATTTGTTTCACAAAAAATTAACTTTTTTACTTCTAGAAATCATTTTGAAATTACGAACCCAGACTAATTTCTTATTTTTCTATTTCAATAAGTCAATAAGAAACTTCTAAGGCCTATTAGAGTCAAGCTCCTCATTTTTCCACTATAGCATCCACTATGGGTATGTCAAAGTGGCAAACAAATGTGTCTAAGTGTCAAATATACCACTTAGGCATACACGACAGAGTGCTTACCGAGCGATAGAATGTTCATCGCTATATGGTTAAAAGATCACTCGTCGGTCTTTTTAGCGCCGACAATAGTCATGAGGTCGCTCGCTGAGTAGATCCTCGCTCAACAACTCCTCATCCAACGGCTACAATTTCCCCCTATAAATAACCAAGTTCAAATTCATTTCAACTCACACCAGAATTTATGAATATCTCTAGATTTCTTTATCTCTCAATATTCTTCTGATCTAAAACAAGATTAACTAATCACACATTCTCTACACTTCTTAAATTTCTCATTTTTTTTGTAATATGGATTCACAATCTCAAAGTCAATGCACCGGTAAAGGTAAAAAGGTCAAAGTTCGGGGTGCGAAATTCAACATCACTGAAGATGAATGTATTTGTCGTAATTACATTTATTTTACCCAAGATTGTATCAATGGTGCACATCAGCATGGTAACATCATGTGGGATAACATTTTTATGAGATATCAAGAGAAAACCATGAACATCAATGATCGTGATGCTTGTCGGTTGTCGTAACGCTTCATTGTAATGTATAAGGTAGTCGCCTCTTATGTTGCATTGATAATGCAAGCCAAGAGAGGCCGGGAGAGTGGTCTTATGGAGGTTCATGTTGAAAGACAGGTTCATACAAAATGACAGTGAAAAATGACAAAAAATTTCAATTCGAAAGTTGTTATTATATTTTGAAGGTGTTGAAAAAATATAATCCAGAAGTGTTAGCAGCTAATCAACAAGTACCTGGTTCTGAATGTAATTAGACATTTTCCCATAATTTCTTGCAGGAAAGCCTCTTTGTGATTGAATCTCAGGCCTCAGATCTTCATTTTCATAGTTAGTCCACTCCTTATCGCGACGAGTTTCTTGAATTACCATTTTATGGAGAATTATGCAAGTGAGCATAGTCTTGTGCATTTCACGAGGACTTAAACCACGATATGGCCCATTAATGATAGCAAACTTCCTCTTCAAAATTCCAAAAGATCGTTCCACATCCTTCCTCAACGTCATTTGGCTTTCGTTAAAATGTCGGTATGAATGGCCCAATGCACCGGAAGGGGGATGATGGTAACATTGAACCAAGGTTGACCATTTTGGATAAATACCATCCGCAAGTTAATACCCATGAGTATACTAATGGCCTTTGATTGTAAACGGACTTGGGGATGAATTCCATACTTTAGATCTTCAAACAAAGGCGACTTGTGCAAAACATTGATATTATTTTGTGAACCCAGAAGACCAAAAAAAGCGTGACATATCCAACAATCATAAGAAACATCAGCTTCAAGGATAATGACCCTTATATTGACCGGCCCAATAAACAGGGCATCCCTGCCAATGCCATACCCAACACATACAATCAAGATTACCTAGCATTCTTGGGAATCCGCTATCCTCATTCTCCCTCAAAATTTGTCTAACATCTTCCTCGGTTGATTTTCGTAAATACGTTGGACCAAAATGATTAATTATTACTTCGCAAAACAATCAAAGGTAAGCGAATGAAGTTGTTTTACCCATATGAAGGTACTCATCGTTCGCATCCACTGGTTTGCCATAACCTAGAATCCTTAGAGCCGAAGTAACTTTTTGTTCATGACTATGACCTCTAATATTTAGTGCATCAAACTGATAGTTAATTGAGGTTCTACTCGACAAAGCTCATCAATAATCTTTTTTACCAGGTGTCAAGGCATGCGGAATCGACGTTGGAAATCTTGATCAGAGTACACACAGTTATGAAGAAAATAATCGTGCATCAGCTTCTGGTGGTAAAATTCCCTCCCTCGTTACGTATATCTTCTTGAGAATACTTCTTGTGGCTCTGGAACTCTAGGTATTTGGCCCGAATGTGCAAGCATCAGAGTATCGATTAGTTGTTTTTCTTCAGCTTCCTCATCATCAAGTTGTCGCGACCTCCCTTGATGCATTTCTTGTTGTAATCTAAACCGATTCATAATAACATTCCTCTTTTCATATTGAATCTCGTCATTGATGATTATGAAATTTAAAATTGAGAATACAAATAGAGAAATTGGTGAGATATATGTAAAAGTAGGTGTGAGTAATTTAAAGAAGTATAAGGGCGTATACGTAGGAACCAGCAGGGGGAAATAACTGTTACAAAATAGTTGTTAATCGATATTCATAATATCGCCAACAATATTAAGCAAATCGCGCGATGGGATCTATGACGCCACCAATATTCATAGTATCGCAACGACGTCGATAATAAATGTCGATAGCAACTCTATCGCTCAATAGTTTTCCCATAGTAACGCACCTCATTTGTCATCCCACCTAGTTTGTCAAACATCGTCTTTTTTTTCCCCTTTGTTTTCAGTCTCCATCCATTTCACTCTTCTCCTTCTTCTTTCTCTAACAATGTCGAGAGCTCTGCAACTTGGAAGATATCTTCGTTGCATTTCTTTGACTAAAACCAATCTGCGTTGTTTTCTTCTAGTTGATCAATTTTCATTTTCTTCTTCCTCCTCCTCTTCACCTACTCACTCTTACAGATTTCTCAACAATCAACCTTCTTTATATAACAGAAGAAACTTCTCATCATCAACACCGCCGCCGCCGCCGCCGTCATCACCACCATCTAACTGTAATCAAAATCAAGAAACACAGAAACTAGCCCAAGGAATATCAACAGAGCTACTCAAACAAGCAGACGACGATTCTCTTCCACTAAACAAACGATTAGATCTTCATTTCTCGAATCTATCTACTGAAACCCCAAATCTCCTTCTTCTTCTTCAGGTTCTTAATCTTTCTCCTGATGCTGGTCGGACCACTGTTTTAGGGTTTCACAAATGGATCTCATCTCGTCCAGGTTTTCAACATACTGATCAAACTTATTCATATCTTGTTGATTATTTTGGTAGAAAGAAAGATTTTAAGATAATTCATGAGATTCTTATTGATGGGCGTGGGGTTATTGGTACTAAAACCCTAGAAACATTCGTTAATCGTCTTGTTAGGGCTGGTAGAGATACTCAAGCTGTATCGTTTTTTGATAAAATGGAAACTGAATACGGTCTGGTTCGTAATCGGCAATCGCTTAAGATTGTTGTGTCGAATCTCTGTGAGAATGGGTTTGCTAATTCTGCTGAGAAAATGGTCAAAAATCTAGCTCATGAGTTCTTTCCAGATGAATCTACTTGTGAGATGTTGATTAAAGGTTGGTGTGTGGATGGGAAACTTGATCAGGCTAAAAGATTAGCTGGGGAGATTCATAGAGGAGGGTTTCAACTTGGGACGTCGGCTTATAATTCGATTCTCGATTGTGTCTGTAAGCTCTGTAGGAAGAAGGATAACTTTAGACTTCAATCTGAAGCTGAAAAGATTCTAGTCGAGATGGATTATGCAGGAGTACCTAGGAATGTGGAGACATTTAATATATTGATCAACAATTTGTGCAAAATTAGGAGAACTGAAGAATCGGTTAAGCTGTTTGAGAGAATGGGTGAATGGGGATGTAGTCCAAATGCAGAAACTTTTCTTTTACTTATTAAAAGTTTATATCAGGCAGCGAGAATTGGTGAAGGTGATGAGATGATAGATAAAATGAAATCTGCTGGATTTGGGAGTGGTCTTGATAGAAAGGCTTATTTTGGGTTTATAAAGGTTCTGTGTGGGATTGAAAGGATTGAGCATGCAATGAAGGTTTTTGCTAAGATGAAGGCTGATGGGTTTGTACCTGGTATCAAGTCTTATGAGTTATTGATTGAGAAATTGTGCTCTCATGGGCAGACTCACAGAGCGAATCATCTCTCCAGTGAAGCAAAGTTGAAAGGTATACTTGTGGATCCCAAAGTGTATAAATTGGATCCGAGATTCACTAAGAGGCCTAAGGTTGAGAAGACTGCTGTCAAGAAGAGGGAAACATTGCCTGAGAAAATGGCGAGGAAAAGGAAAACTCTTAAGAAGATAAATCTAAGTTTTGTGAAGAAGCCAAAGAAAATGATGCGGAGAGCTTATTGATTGCAATAGCTGGACTAAGCGTTTGGGAGGTGGTAGTGTCTTGAGAGTTATTACACAATTGAGAAAAGCTTTTCTGGCGGTAATTTTTGTTCTATTGTGCTTCATTTTACTCTTGTCAACACTAAAATTAAAATTTCTTTTAGTTCCGATTTATATTAGCTTTTCTTTTATGCAATTTTGACTGCTCGCTGTAAAGGCAAGTGGTTACCACCCCTTGATAGGGTGATCAGGCATCTGCCTAGTTCAATTATTCAATGTAGAACTTTTGGAAATAATATGAGTTCATGACAACAGTAACAGTTTCCATTGTCACCAGAAAAGGAAAGTAAAGAAGATAGATGAGTTACTGATCTGGAAATTTGATAGAAGAATTAAACTTTTCGAGTACCGAGTCACTGACACTGTAGATAGTCTGATTATTTTTTCTGACACTGATTATCCTCGATGAACACCGATGCCAATTCACTTACTTGATTAAATATTAAAGTAAAGATTTGAAATGATTGAGTCCCAGTTATCTAGGAAAATGCAAGTCATCCACCATATCTTTAATAGGCACATTATGAATTTTCAGACTGTAGGAATTTCCACGTTTATATGTTTCGTGACTTGTGAAGTTGAAAGGATGGTAACAAATAGTTAACTATGTCCTTATGTAGATTCAAATACTTTTCATAGTTGGAAGATGGTTAGAAATACTGAACCATTTTTTTGTAGTTTTCGCTCCTTTTGAGTCCCAGTGTGATTGATGTTATTGTATACATGTGTGTCTTATACTCGTATTGGCTTGATTGTCAGTATCATAGTTCTGTATTGATATATTTGGATCTTAAAAAACTACGTAATGCTAGAATAAAAGGTAAGTGGCATGTCAGATGCAGCATATTTAAATGAGTTGGATACTGAGAGTTGGTCAGTCTAACTTACATTTTCTATCCTACTGCACTGTAAAAGCTAATTATGCCCTAGTATGGCACTTGTGCTAATGTATGCTGGTAGGGTAACTAACAACTGTTTTGGGCCTCTATATGTGGATAAGGCTCTTCATATTGTGTTGGTCTACTAGTTTGAGTTTTGAAAGGTATATACAACGCAGGTCCAATACAGCTTGAATTCAAATGGCAGTGTGAATTGTTTTATTGTTTCTGATGTTTTCGTTAACGACCCACTTTGATTTTTTGGTTTTTAATCTCTAGTACTGATACTGCAAGATAGCTCATGATGGATCATTTCTTAATTTTTGTTCTATTGTGCTTCATTTTACTCTTGTCAACACTAAAATTAAAATTTATTTTAGTTTTGATTTATATTAGCTTTTCTTTTATGCAATTTTGACTGCTCACTGTAAGGCAAGTGGTTACCATCCCTTGATAGGGTGATCCGATATCTGCCTAGTTCAGTTATGGAATGTAGAATTTTTGGAAATAATATGAGTTCATGACAACAGTAACAGTTTCCATTGTCACCAAAAAAAAAGAAAACAAAGGAGATAGATGAGTTACTGACCTGGAAATTGATAGAAGAATTGAACTGTTCGATTACTGAGTTACTGACACTGTAGGTAAAAATTAATAAATTCCGTGATAGTCTGAATTTCTTGTCAGACACTGATTATCCTCAATGGACTTAGGATTTTCAATGTGAGCACCCATGCCAAGTTTGAAATGATTGAGTCCCAGTTATCTAGAAAACATGCAAGTCATCCACCATATCTTTGTAGGGCGCGTTATGAATTTTCAGACTGTAGGAGTTTTCACATTTATATGCTTATGGCTTATGAAGTTGAAAGGATGGTAACAAATAGTTGACCATGTCCTTATGTAGATTCAAATATTTTTTGTAGTTGGAAGATGGTTAGAAATACTGGGCCATTTAATGTAGTTTTGCTCCATAAGTCCCAGTGTGATATGATTGATGGTATTGTATACCAGTGTGTGTCTTATACTCGTATTGGCTTGATAGTCAGTTTTTTTCACGGTATTGATATATTTGGATGTTAATAAGCTACCTAATGCTAGAACAAAAGGTAAGTGGCGTGTCAGATCAGATGCAGCATATCTAATTGAATTGGATACTGACAGTTAGTCAATCGAACTTCCTAATTTTCTAGCCTACTGCATTGTAAAAGCTAATTGTGCCCTACTAGCACTTGTGCTAATTTATCCTGGTAGCGAAACGAACAACTGTTTTGAGCCTCTGATAAGGCTCTTCATATTATGTTGGTTTACTAGTTTGAGTTTTGAAAGGTATATACAACGCAGGTCTAATACAGCTTGAATTATTTAAATGGGAGTGTGAATCGTTTTTCTGTTTCTGATGTTTTTAGGCAACGACCCACTTTGATTTTTGGCTTTTTAATCTCCAGTACTGATACTGCAAGATATTTCATGACGGATCATGTCTTACATTTGTGTTTCCTGCAATGAATTTTGCTGGTTTGCAGCTAGTAAATATTATGATGACCAAATTTGAACTGCTCTTTTTTTGTGTGTTTGTTTTCTTAAGTGGTCTGGTCTTACATAATTTTACTGGGCTTCATCGACTAGTACTGGTAAGAATTTTGTTTTGCTCATGTTGCAGTTGGTATATAATGTTAGGTCCTACTATTTACATTATCTTTGGCCAAATTTGGAAGTTAAGAAATCTTTTTGCGGATCGGTTTTTTCTTCACTCATGCGTTAAATATCATGCTTCTTGAAGGCGTTTGATTGTTGAATTAAAGATGGTTCATTTTTTATCTTCATTTAACCAATAACCAATGTTCTCATTTTAGTCCATCACTTCTTCGATAGGGATAGTCATGAATGCTTGATCTCTTTCTCGCCTTCTTATATTCTTTTTAGCACTTGCATGTAGAAAGTACTTTTGAGCACAACTGGCCGCTTGAGTTGGAGTTCTCGACTTCAGTGCGAGTCTCGGTATGCTCCTCTGATTTCCTTTATTGAAGGTTTCAATTCCTACAGAAAAACAACTGTATAAACCACATTATCTGATACGCACCAAAAAAAAAATAAAAAATTCAAGTCCATCTTTCTCTTCCTGTTGCTGTTTTTGTTATGTCCTTGTTGTTCCACTCTGAGTCGTCAAATGTTAAAAAAGCTGATCGGCATAGTGCCAAAGGTGTGGTCATTGGACCTTAAACCAAGATTCAGCTAGAAGGTGCTGCCTCCTCAGATTATTACATTTCCTAGCTCTGCCATTGAGTAGGTTCAACACTTCCTTGGCTGTCGGGAAATTTACAATCGGAATTTGGGTCGCCACTCAAAAAAGTGAGCACTGGGAGAGGCACCTGGTGAACAAAAAAAATGAATTAGAAAAAGAGGCGAGCAGATGCACCTACTTCATCAGTAGTTTGACAAGCAAAGAGGTTTAAACAGCAGAAAAAGCAACGCCACAAGGTACAACAATGATACTAGTTGTAGTCTTGTTGCAGGACTCTAGTTGTAAACATGGCCACATCCGATATGAGTTGTTTTTGCGCCATGGGCGATGAATTACTACTGCTTACATTAGCTTTAGAATGTTTTAGGGCCTGGGATTTCTTACTTAATCAGTTGTGCTTCCTTCTCTTATGGTCCAGGATCAATATGTCAGTAATGAGGTGCATGATTCTCGAGCATGGATGGCGGACAGTACGGGGATTTTCTCGATCAAATCGGCTAGGAATCTTATTCGTAAAAAATATCCTGAGCTGCCTGGTGCCAATCTGCTTTGGAGGTCTTCAGTTCATCCTTCTCTTGCAGCTCAGAATTGGAAGTTGTTGCGAGATGATTGATGTGCTACTCTTGATAAGGTGCAGAGTCGTTTTCAAAGGCCACTGGCCAACAGATGTGCAGTCTGCAAGGGTGGCGTTGGTTCTATGCTTCATATTCTTTGGGATTGCCCTGTAGCTGTGCAGATTTGGAGGTGGATTGCTAGTATTTTTAGCATCCAGCCAGTTTTTGATTTTGTGGCATCTTACAATGCTGCGAAAGGAAGAAGTCGCGTGATAAAGGATCTGTGGCTTATTGCTGTTTTGGCATTTTGATCAGGGATGTGGAACTTGCAGAACAAAGTTTTTTACGACGGTGCTACTGTCAAGTTTTACAAGCTGAAGGCAAAGGTACATCAGCAGATTCACATGTTTTGCAAGGGTATGATGTTTGATTGCCCTGATGAGGTTAGAATTTTGAATTCTTCAGTCTGGAGCACAGGCAAGTTAATTCAGTTACGCCCATTCAGTGTTTTTGGAATGATCATCTGGAAGATGAAGTTCTAATTTGTTCCTAGAACAATCCTGGGTTGGCAGTAGCTGGCGTTATAGCCAGAAACATGGTTTGTGAATGTTTGGGTGCTGTTTCTTTTGGCCTAGGTGATGCTACAAATTATATGGCAGAACTTTTCGCAATCACCTATGGCCTTGAATGGCAGCGCAGTTTGGTTTCAGAAAGGTCCGTGTTCGTTCAGACTTGTTCAGCACTATTCATGCTTCAAGACAAAGAACTTGCTTGGCAGTGCAGACACAGATGTCTTGCTGCTAGCAGTAGCTTCGATACAGTTACCTTTGAACATGCTTATCGGGAAGTGAATTTCTCACTGGACATCTTAGCTAAGAGAGGTTGCAATTTGCAACAAGGTGATAGAAATGAGTATGCCGGCAGGCCGGACTTAATTACAAATTTACAAGTCTAGAAATTCCATCCCGTGCTTATTTTAGATTTAAGTAGGTTGTAAGTTTTGGGGAGTTTTGGCCTCTTTTCTTGCTTTAAATGGAGGTGCATGAAACCTCTTCTGCTCCTACTTTCCTGGTGATTGGTTCCGCAATGCTTATTTCTGGTCTTGCTGAAGCATTGGTCGGTCTGCAAGAATTCTTCTACGATCAGGTGCCAGATTGGTTGCGAAATGTGGGTCTCTCCCTTTATGCCATTGACAAGATAACAGTGGAAACAATCGAGGTAGTTGGTTCTCGAATAACCTCAATCGAGCTCATCTAGATTACTTGTACTGGTTTCTAGCTGCACTTAGCGATCGCTTACTTGTATGTTTCTAAGCGTCAACTTCTATAAGAGGAAGTATGGTGTAAATAACTGCACTGCTTTTCCACATACAGTGTAACATTTCCTGCAAAGACTATTGTTATTTGGTTCCACAAAGACATTCAGACTGGGAGGTCTACAAAATTACAGATACACCAGTAAAAAAATTGTGAATACTGCTACAAGCTACAACGTTACTGCGGGATTTTGTTGGAGATGAAAGTTGTTCAAATTGAAAAGCCAGACATCCATCTGGATTCTTTGGTAGTACAGTATAGGATCTCTTTCAGGCACCTAAAGCATTTCCTTCCAGAATCGCACTGACCTGTCAGTCCCAGATGAGAAACAGCCGAACTCGGTTCATGAAAATTATGGTTCCAGGGAAGTACTCTACAGTCCCTAGCAGGTCCTGCATTACAGGGAAATATCATGATGTAAGCAAAGAGAACTCCAGCAAGGCACCAAAAAGTCGTAAAAGCATTGGTCCCCAAAGAAATGATGGTGGTGGCAAATACATGTTAAAGCCGTTAGACGGGAGATGGTGTACAAGGCCTGATATTAATTTGCACACAGGGAAATACTACGCTGCCAAATATGGTTCAGTGACTTTGATCTTTGAATTTGTACACAACTATCAGCAAATACAAGAGCTAGAAAATAACAATAAGTTTTAGAGAACGAAAGATCTACTGTAACAAAGTTTATGTCAACTTCACTACTTCGTGGCAACATAGTTCATATGATCTGTTCATAATGGCTTTGACCTCCTTCGGGTTTGGACCCCTAATGTATATCCCAATTTAAAACTCATAACTGATAACCCGAGTTAGGATATACGGATGATGAAATCTGAACCTAAGACGAATCTGGAATAACTCTTCAGTGAGTAAACTTACTAGGAACAAGACACTAAATCAATTCCAACTAGTTATAAAATTAAGATGTTCTCTGCTGAATGATTTCCTTAAGTTCCATTGCTTGAATAAACATAATCTTCCATAATTACTTGTCTTTGTTCTCTTGACAAGTTAAACAATCAACCACAAATCTACATGAACATGCTAAGTACCCCATTTTTACAGCAGAAGCTCACTACACTCACTATGTGGCAACTATAAACAAACCGAACCTTTCACATTTTCCACACCCATACTGTTGACGGACTCTGGGTTGACAGCGAATCAGTAGACCTAAATCTTCGAACTGTCATCATTATCAATGTTTTCTCATTACATCTTACTTTTGTTTTCAGAAAAGTCAGATTCTCTATACTACATTTGGGCAAAATTGACGAAGGAGCAAGGGGGAAGTATAAATAGAACAATTTAGTGAAGAACAGCTTTTGCATCACCAACTGAAACTGAGACCATTCAGTAAAAATGGAATTGAAAGAAATTTGCACCCCTGCATCATTTAAAAACCCTGAAATTGTTTGAGCTAATCAAAAGTCATTCAAGTGTGAACAGACATTGTTTTCAGATGGTCCTTGGACATGCTATTTTTCTCAAATTTACTGAAGAAGACTAATTTACTTCTCCTCTCTAGAATAACAAGACTTTTTACCTAAAACGAAAAGAAAAGTTACAGCATTCCAAACCCACTGAAACGCATGTTTGCACATAAACCTATAACTACCAAGACAAAATTCAAACACATGTAATTTGCGATTCTCAATCATCATAAAGGTAAAGAAGTCATCTAGAACTAGATGAGATCAACATGTACCAATGGGTTAATAGAAAGGATCTATACAAAAAGTTGGAAAAAAATAATTAAAACTCACTATTTGTAGGGCGCACGCCTCAGGGCGTTAACTTCTTTTCTTTTATCATCCGATGCTCTCATCTTCTGGTACCTGTATAAGAGACAAAATTATTTATATTTGATAATTCAAAGGATCAGTTCAATTGTAAAGACTGACTAAAGCTCGTACAAAACCTATCAGACTAACACAGTTTGTTCATTTTACACAGGATAATCATGACCATCTAATCAATCTATTTCTTAACATATATTTTTGATTATTGGGTGCAGTATCGATTTCCACCATGCTAGTTTCTGAGCAATGATTTAAGAAATCAACGAGCAATGAATTAAGAAATCAACATATGATAAAGATTCGAGTTTGGTACCTGCACAATCTTCTTCTTTTTTTTCCTTTTTTTTTGAAGGGAACCTGCACACTCTTCTTGATGATCAGACCGACCTCCTCTTAAATACAACCTTTTACTTTCATCCAGCTCCGCACCTTCTTCATCCAAAAGTTTTTCAAGTAAACGACCAATAAGACTATGTGCTCCCAAACTTCTCTCATCACAAATTTCTTGTATTGTAAGGTATTTATTCACAGGTTTCTGCTCCTGGCCAGCTCCATCACTTGAATCTTGTCCCACGTCTTCCAGTGTAAAAGCATTTTCACCACTAGTTGATTCAGGCAATACAGAACCATCTGCTTCGCATTCCCCAACACTTTCGTCACTGTGATTACCTCCATCCTTTAACAAATTATCATACTCATCATAACTATTCACTTCGAGATCCTTAAAGTATGCATCGTTGTAATCATCATCCATATTATGGTCACCAATTTTATCCAGCATAATTTGCTTATACTGAGCACTAAGATCTCCTACAATCTCTACCTCTTTCTTAGCTTGCTCGTTTTTGTCGCATATAGCTCGTTCATGATGCATTTGTTTGATGATCTTAACAGTCTTCACTACTGAATCTGGGGTCTTCGCAAGCTCACTGCACTCAAACAGGTGCTCAATCAGCCATCTCTTTAAGGCATCTTGGAATTGTTGCGGTTTCACTTTAGAGTTGGATATCGGATCCAATATAGTTCTCAACTTCTCTACAGTGTTGTCAACCAAGACTTTGAGTTTGGTGCCATTGAGAATTCTAATACACTTTAGAATCCCCAGAATTGGTTTATAAGCATTGGAACCACAAAACTCAGGGATAAATATTTTTGGGTTATCCAATTTCATTCTAAGGCCCAAAACAGCAACAGACATTGCTTTAGCTAACCCTATGGGAAGTTCCTCTCCTGCCCTAACTTTACAAAGCTCTTTATTGAATACATTTCTCACTTGTGTAATTAAATTGGGTTTGTTATTATATTTCAATTTATCACCAAACTTAGGTTCTTTCACTTCACCTTTAAGCCTCCTAGACATTGCAGACAATAATTGAAAACTCATTTCTTCGAGGCCTTCCAGTATCTTCCTTGCAGCACTGTGATGAGATAAGTAAGCAGGGTCTACAACTTGCACATGACTAGTTATGTGGAAGTTAGATGGATTCTTAAGAAGTTCAGGTAATTCTTCAATAAATCTTTTACGGTTTCTATGCTTAGGGTTCTGTAGTATCTTCTTCAAATATTCCAGAATAATCTTTCTCATCTTGAAACGAGTTTTCTCATATATGTCTGAGCCTCCTGTAACTATATTGGCAAACCGCAGCAGACCCGTGCAACTCATAGACTTAATAATGGACCTTAGATGCTTTTTAACATCTTGAAGTATATCGTTGCTGTCCAAAAGAAACAGAAAGCGATGAACCACATAACCATCTCCTTCAAAACTTGGTAATGCAAAAGATTTTTCGACCGATGCCTTCATATTCTCGTATGAGACCTGATGACAAAGTAAAGACCAAACTATCAGAACAAAGAAGAAGAGAAGAGTCTAGTTAAGACCAAACTATCAGAATAAAGAAGAGTCTAGTTAAAATTGATAAGAACAGGGTTGGAAGTGGAGAAAAGTGATCACTTACATCATCTTCCCTCAGAAGTGATTCTGGCATACGTCTAAGTCATCACCAAAGTAAAGAAAATATCCAAATAATTAGTATCATATACATAACCAGGAAAACAAGATGTAACACTATCAATAAAAGTTATTTTCTACTACTCGAGATGAAATTAGCGTTCCTACACATTTGATGCATTCGAAAATGGAAAAAAGTTTCCTCAAGTTGTGTTTCCTACAACAATAATAAAAATTCAGATGTATGTTTCATTGCTCTCTTAACAATGATAAAAACTGGATCGACAATCATAGAAAAATGAACATATGCGATTCATATCAGCAACAGCATACACCAAAAGTAGTGAGACATTCCTACAAATGTAGCACAGCTCGAATATAACGAAAGCCTAGCAGTGCATTTTGCACGATAAACAGTCGATAGATACAAATGTCAAGTGCAATCTTTGCAAGTCTCAATAATAGTATAATACAATTCAAACTAAACGTACAAATGCCGAACAGCTTGAATATAACGAAGTGCGTTTTGCACGATAAACAGTACAAATGTCAAGTGCAATCTTTGCAAGTTTCAACAATACCAATTCAAACTAAAAAATCGACATACATGATTCGTGCATGCATCATATCTCAATGTCGCATAAGTGAGGGATTCGTAATAAGTACTAGAACACCATCCTAACAAACATCAAATACACGGACTTACATATCATCCATCGGCGGAGCAGAAGTACTTCCATTCCGACATCCCAATAACGACCTGCAAAACATATTTTAAAGACATCAGATTCGCAATTTCTAAATTATTAGCACATGAGGTCAAATTGAACTCTGAATTTGTTGTTATCCTGTGACCTGATTTTCGCCATACGTCGGTCCTCTTCATTCTTAACAGATTCCCATCCATAAACGAGTGCATCTTTAACATCTTCACGAGACTGGAAACACAATCAGAATATAATACATGTGAACCCTAAATTGGATTAACATAAAACCCTAAATTCTTCTACCACTGCACTTAACATTACTGACTGAGACAAAAAAGAAACTAGAAAAATAAAGAAGCTTACCTTCAACTTTTTCATGATAGCTGCTAAGTTTACTTGACTATCCATTAGATCATCATCATGACTATCATCACCAGTATCCATCAGATTATCATCACTATCATCACCACTATCCATCTGATCATCATCACTGTCATCACCACTATCATCAGTAGAATATGGGCCGTCGCCGTATTCTTCAGCCATCTTAGGTGGGTAAGAGATAGAGTGATTTGTTCTTCGGCGGCAGGCGGCCGGCGGCAAGGTAAACAAGACGAGAGAAGAGAGCGGCAGCAACAAGATAATAAGAAGATAATGTAAGACAGTTCAGAGGGTTTATATTGTTAATTAGGGTTTATGTTTGTGTTGAGAATAACACCGTCCGGAACGGAACGGCACGGGACCCATACTAGGAGTACATAAAATCTAAAGGTATTACATAAAATCTTTTGATTTCTTATGTAAGCCAATTGACCAAGGGGGTTAGGTTTTAAAGAGGCTAACAAAGTGAACCAGGCTGTGATTAGCAGGATAGCCTGGAGATTTGTGAGTAGTCCTGATGATTTATGGGCTCAAATTTTAAAGGGAAAATACTTTAAAAAAACAGGAGCTCTTCAATCCAAAAAGAAATCAACCGTTTCTTGGATTTGGAAATGCATTTTACAAGGTATTGAGCATATCAAAAAGTATAGTGTTGGGAGATAGGAAATGGATTCTCTATAAATATCTGGGATGATAAATGGTTACCAAATAGGGAACAAACTCTAGCTAGTTTTGTCCCTAGAAACTCTAATGACAAAAAGAAGTGGAATGAGTCTTTGTTACTTTCAACTTTTGATAGATCTTTGGTCAGTGAAATAATGAACATAAGATTATACACACAAAGGGATGGAAAACTGAAAAAAGATAAATTGAGATGGTTACTTACTAGAAACGGTGAAATTTCTGTTAAATCTTTATATGCGAAGTTACTGAATCCATCTAACACCATCCCTGACAAAACAAAGAAGTTTTGGAAAGGATTATGGAGCATGGATACTTTGCAGAGAATCAAACTGTTTATTTGGAAATGCCTGCAAGATGCATTACCTACTAAACAGAAGTTGAAATCAGTGGACAACAAATGCATTTTCTGTAAGACTGCGGTGGAATCTACTTTTCATTTGTTCTTTGACTGTGACTATGCTAAAGCTGTGTGGAATCTACAGATAATGGCAGTTCAGGGAGTACCTCAAACCTCAGCTTCTGTTAATACTTCTTTCTTGCATTAATATAATGAATGGTTAGCAGGAGATTTGAATTCAATCTCAATGGCACCAACTGCAACCAAGTGCTGGTTTATTTGGAAAGAAAGGTGTCTTAGGATATTTGAAGACAAAACTATCAAACCAATACCACATTGGACCTTCCCAATCACAGATACTTTCAAACTAAATTGTGATGCTTCTTGGTTGTCTGAAAAACTAATGCAGGCTTTGGTTTTGTTCTTCGTAATTGGACAGGAACCTTCAAAGGAGCATAATCAGGCATCTTCAGGTCTTCCACTGCTGAAGAAGCAGAAGCTCTAGTTCTCCTTCAAGCAGCTACATGGGCCAAACTACATAACATACAACATCTGGTCATAGAAGGAGATAAAAGGGCAACAATTAGGTATTTACAGGGAAAGGAATCAACTATCCGGTGGCAAAGCATTGCAATTCTATATGAAGTTAAGAAGCTAGTAGAACAAATGGTCTCTTATTTGGGCTTCCAGTATGTAGACAGACGAGCAAACAAAGTGGCAGACCAGTTAGCAAAGAAAGGAAGAAAAAGTAACACCGCAATTTCTTGGTTAGACCAAGCTCCCTTATTTTTAATTCCAACAATTGCTTTTGACACTGTCAAAGCTTATGAATCTTGTAATATAAGTACAAACCTTGTATCAGTTCAAGAGGAGGCTAATCTTACAGATTCAGTCATCAGCAGGACAACTTTATCGGAGCTCGCTCCTAATGAGACTGAATCAAATGGTTAGCCATCTCTGTTTCCAGTAATATGTTCTATTTTCAAAAAAAAATATGAATTTAACAGAGTACAGGAGGATATTGTGGAGATTGGTGCCAAATACAGATTGAGCAGGGTATGAGCTTTTTGTTGCTTCCTATCGAAAATGTTTTGACACCCCCAAAATTTGCCCGAGACGTGTGTCACTAAGATACTGGTCCACGACAATTATTTATGGACCCATCTATTGGCTTCAAGGGTTCATCACATCCAGAAGAAAGGTTTAGATTGAACAACTTTACGAGGGTCAGAGATGGGGGAGAAATTTGGGGGTGTCAAAATAAAGCGTTTTTTTTTTTTTTTTTTTTTTTTTGCTCTTTAAGCCACTTAGAAATGAAAACTCTAAACCTCCGTTAATTGTCACTTTTTCATTTTAGCATAAAAATATGCCAAATTAAAAAAGTGATAATAACTCTTTTTTCTTAAACGAAAGGAATATAAATATTCCAAATTTGTGCACCTATAAAATCGGGGTGCACATTCCGGCTTCGTTAATTGGATGATAAAATCTGCAAAACCACCATTCTTTTCCGCTTTACTCTTGGTTGTGTTTTTTTTCCTTTTTTCTTAAATTAAGTGAAAAACTACTACCATAAATGACGGATCTTCTTAATTATTTTTGTGACCCCGTTATTCCTTTTTTCGCATTATCTTCTTCCTCATAAATTTGTTTTTCCATTGCCATTTTGATATTCAATGGACACTTGCAAGTGTTCTTGACCTCATCCCATCCCATACAAATAATTGAAAGTTGTGATTTTTTTTATATATTTTTTTAAGCATTTAGTGAAAACATTATAAGGAAATTCACATATTAACTATTGATTTATTTTATCGGAATAATGATCCAATCTAATCTCACTTTCAGGCATATATTTTCTTAATAATTACTTGTAACAAAGTTGGAACTTTGAACTACTTACCTAGAGTGAAGCACACATCTATCAGACAAATTAAAACCCTAATCAGGGAAATGAAATCAAATATTCAATTAACATAGCCCTAGAAAATTGGATCGAGAACCTGTTTTTTTTTTTTTCAATGGGAAAGGAAATTTTCATTGCTTAAACTTTAATTACATTAAGTTTTTCTCTAACGAGATCTTCTAACCAACTGGGAATCATTTCTTCCCATCTGATTATACTAGTACTACTGCTTGCATCTTTGGCAAGTACATCATCCACACTATTTGTGGCTCTGGGAATATAAGACATCTCCTACTTATTAAAAAATTTAAGCAATTCTAAACAATCTCTTATAGTTGCATTGTTTGTCCGTTTGATTGATGGACCCAACTCTCCCTTTTAAAGCGTTAACAACATTAAGACAATCTCCTTGCAACTGCAGGTTTGTGATCTAACTTGAAGTATTCTCAATCTTATTTTAATAACAATTGCCAAGTCCCTCTTCTTTTGAGGTCTAAACCTAAACAAAACAAGAAAGTAAACATCTCATGCAAAAAATATATATGCAATGCAGATTCTATAAAGACATTCATATATTGAGATCTACAAGATTGTAAATGCATGCTACAATCTACAACTGCCAACTGACAAACACCTCTAATCGCTCAGTTAGTACTTTGTTGTCGGAAGTCACAATCGGCAGATTCTCTATAATCATGGCTTTCTTTTTCTCTCTACAAACAATGACTATATTTTTCGCTAGTGTTCAGTTTTTACACTGCGAGATTTTGTTGGAGATAATTGTTCTTCAAATTGAAAAACCCAACATCCATATGTTGTTATATACTTGCATAACTTTTTTTGATTTCGCCTACAAAGTGAAGAAGATTATGAAAAGGGACCGATTGTGGTCTCATTAGAGGGACACCAATACCTCTGGCATCATTCAAGGGACATCATACCTCCCAACGATTACTTCGAGTATAACCAAACTCCTAATCATAGAAGAACTCTCAAACTTTCATAATTCAATTCATAACCTTCATTATTACATTAGCACATATATATAGCATCCTAGAAGAAACTACTTACATATTTGCCCATTTACATAACTACAAGATAACATCTCATATGCTTATTCAGTAGCACACAACACACACACATAATCGAAACATGGTTATATATATGTGCCAATGTAATAATGAAGGTTATGAATTAAATTATGAAAGTTTAAGAGTTCTTCTCTGATCAGGAGTTTGATTACACTCGAAGTAATCGTTGGGAATTCTGGTATCCCTTGAATGATGCCGAAGGTATTGGTGTCCCTCTAATGAGACCAAAACAATCGTTTATTTATCATAAACATCTTCGTATGTGTAAGCAAAATCAAGACAAGTTATGCGAGCACATAACAACTGGTATCCAGAGCCAGCAATAGAGGACAATAATAGGCTAAAAAAGTTGGAGGATGAAGTCAAAACAATAACAATTGGTATGCAGAGCAGGTTTCCTTCTTCCGCTCCAATCTTAAAGTTTGTTTCAGCGAAGTGTTTGCAATATCTGATCAAATTATCCTTGTATTCTATCTCTTTTAAAGTTTAGGTTTTTGATTTGGTTTTTAGAAAAAATGTGTCTCTTTGTTAAATTCCTAGTCATATATTTGCTTGATTTTTGTTCAAAAGTTTCAAAAACATAAAACACTGTTGTCCACATTCCACCGCCCATATAAGCAACCTTATCCTCAAGGTTGTAACCGCCGATATTGTTTTCTCCTTTTCGAAGTTTCTTCTTATACTTTACAACTTCAACAAATATAGAAATCATTCTTCTTTCACTTCTCCAAACTCAGTGTGATAGATTTTTGAATTTTCTTTGGTTGCTTTCACCTTTGTCTTCAAAGATATCGAAAACATGCATCAATCATATAACATCGTCGTTGTGCTTTGAATTCAACTGATGATCAGCATGTTGGCGTTTGATAATGCTTCCGTATCACGAGCTTCAAGTATTATCCATTGCATATTATCTTTAAAATACACCATTTTTTGTTCCTTTTCGGCTAAAAAGACTAACAAATAACAAATATCTCAAACCCGAAGTCTATAAAATCCATCACAAGGAATTCTAGCATAGCATAAAATATTCTCTGAAGATTTTTATTGAAAAAAAAGAGTTTGAGAACAATGTTTTAAGTTTTTGAAACTCTTGGACAAAATCAAGCAAGATATATGACGGGAATTTAACAAAAACAAGCCTCCTCTAACTAACGCAAATTTGAGTATATATATATATATATATATATATTTATTTATTTATTTTAATTGAAAACAAAACCAAAACCCTAAACTTTATACAAAATAAGATGCTTGGATAGTTTTATCAGATATTGCCATGTTGCGTAACAAAACACTTTACTGAAACGAACTTTAAGATGGGAGCGGAAGAAGAAAACCTGCTGCTCTGCATACCAATTGTTATTGTTTTGACTTCATCCTCCAATTTCTTTAACCTATTATTGTCCTCCATTGCTGGCTCTGGATACCAGTTGTTATGTGCTCGCATAAGTTGTTTTGATTTCGCGTACAACATCAGTTGTTATAGGCACATAGCATCTGCATTCTTTGGTCATATGGCACAACATCTCTTTCAAGCGCCTAAAGCGTTTCCTTCCAGAAACGCACTGACCTGTCAGTCCCACATGAGATAAAGGCCGACTCAGTTGGTGAATGCTCCAGACAACGTGGTGCACCAGTGTGGTTAGACGGCCACCTTGCAACTTTCTCAGCAGTTAAAGCGTCCCAGACAATAACCTGCAACTCGTTCACATCAGTTGATCACAATCAGTTATTATTGTAGTCTGAACCCTAAAAGGCAGAAAAAAGGGAGAAAACCTCATTGCTCGGTTCATCAATGGATAGTACAAACTCTTCCGTTTCATTGAAAACAGCCTGTATACAAAAAGTAATTCAACCTTTTAATACTTAGATAAAGAGTATTACGAAAAGGGATCTCCAAAATCTTAACCTCTAACAAGGTTACTAACAGATCCAAAGGCAAGAATGAAGATACCACAATGAATCGTGAACTCGTGAAATAAAGATGGGTAGACAGATTAAGTACCTGGCAGCGCAATTGTGTATGTGTAGCTCCAACATATTGTTTGATTAGTCTCCCTGTGCCAACCTCCCAAAGCTTCACCATAGAGTCCTTCCCACAGGAGAGAACAAAT
The DNA here is from genome assembly GCA_023531105.1 of Papaver atlanticum. Classification (NCBI taxonomy): domain Eukaryota; kingdom Viridiplantae; phylum Streptophyta; class Magnoliopsida; order Ranunculales; family Papaveraceae; genus Papaver; species Papaver atlanticum. The sequence continues at coordinate 619,791 of JAJJMB010007553.1, forward strand.
CTAGTAAATCAAAGACGTGCAGTGAATGGTTAGACTAAAACCATAAATACAAGGAAACAAGGGTCGCACACCTGTGGAAGAGCAACTTCAACTTATCAAACAAGGATAAATGAACCACTGGTTAAAAATTAAATTTTCCTAGGATGTCAGCTAACAATGCACCGGCAGCAAAGAGATTTGCACATCCATATTTTGTTGAACCATGTAAAACGTAAAATACCCCTCACATTTTCATTGATATAAAAGAATGGTCCACCCAGTGACATCCAGACTGATACCTAAAAGACTTTTTTGGTAAATTTTTGGAAGTAAAACTAAACCATGGTCAGAGATAAACGATGTTGCATCAATGCACCGAATTTCATTTGCCTATAATGTCAACTTATGGATCAACTTATGACTGGATGACACAGCAATCCAAACACAGCTCAGGGAAAAGGCCTTTCAAGAATATGTGATTCCAAAAAATAACTGGCCCTTCCTCTGCTTAGGAGAAGTACCACTTCATTAGCATCCATTCCACAAATTTTTTAGTCTGTCAAAAACACCCAAGGCCCCACCACTTGAAGAAACGCAGAGCACGCAAAAGCCTAATTTGTATAGAGGATACAGCCAAAAACGCTCCAACGCATTGAGTTACTCATTAAATACAGTAGAATATGACACATGAGCAGTTGTATGGAGGTATCATAGACTAGTTTCTCCTACCAACTGCTTGCTTGAGAAATCAACCAATCAGTTTTTTAACACTATGGTATACAAAAGAGACTCTTACCTTTGGTCCTTGGTGAAACTTGCACTGGTGGCTTCAGCTGAACCATGTGCCCCAACCATGGAACGCACACATTGGGCGGTTACCCCATCCCAAATCCTCACAGCACCATCTTTAGAAGCTGTTACATAGGTGCCACCCGTAGATGAATACCTCACCTGCATAACCAAATCATATTTGTAAACTGAATTTATGCTACAATCTGACTTGAACATATATATTGATCTCTCAATTAATGTAAACATGCCTGATTGATTGCGCCATTACCCCCAATTTCTGGTGCATTTGCTGATAAGTAACACTGGAAGGTGTTTATGTCATACAGATGTGGAATTGAATGATCCGTCCCTGGAAACATACCACATTCTCATCAATGGTAAAAAAAAAATGTAACATTACATGTTGCAGGGATTAATTCTAGATGCAGCACTAAACTATGACGTCATGCATATAGGGGTTTTATCTGTAATCGAGTGAAAGATAAACTGCTGGCAGAATTCATAAAAACCGAATGAAATACTAAGCTTATAAAGCATGTAGATGCAAAACATGGCGGACTACCGATCTTATTCAGTTGATCGGTGTTGATGCCCTAACAACAATGGCAGGTGGAGGGAAGTGTAACAATGTCTCGTACTACAATGTCACCATGAAAACAGAATATAAAAAAGTAGAGCAAAGACAACAAATACCTGCTAAAAGAAATTCCCCTGATGGATGAAAAGATACAGATCTCACGTTGTGAGTATCCTGCACCAAAAAACAAACATCTACATAAGAACTCAGTAATAAGCCCCGCCATGAGTTTTGCGTACTTAAAACTAAGGACAAATACTGAAGTGTGAACCTGAATAACTCGATAAGCTCTCTTCGCTGCTGTTTTTGAGAAATCGAAGAACCTGAATTGGAGCAGAAGGAGATAAATTACAAGCTAAGAAATTTCTGAAGGAAAGGTTTATTTATGAGCTGCCAAGCTACTAAAACTTACTTTATAGTGTGATCTTTGGCCCCCGATATTAATATAGTAGATTGAGGATGGAAATCCAAATCATTTACTGGCTGCAGTTCGAACAATGGAACACATAAAGGAAGATAGTGGAGCCCTTTGAGCAACATTAAGAATGATAAATATTGAAAATCGGAACAGCTTAATCGAAACATATCGTAATTGGATCATCGATGACGAAAGGCATCGTTTAAGCAACATAAATAAATATCAGATCCTAAGAATTGGTACTGCCTAATTGAAGCATAATAAATCAGAATATAAGGCGACGAAAAGCATCTTGATGCATGAGCCAGACAACCTTATTCAGTCAGTTTTATCACATTCCATAGGGATTTCCATACAATTCTAACACACCTTCATATAGAAAGAAAACAATGCTTATGAACAGGATACTTGTTCATTTTAAAACAAAGGAAGCGTGTAAAATTACTAACTAAAGAAAGAACATCAACAAGGACCCAACAATTTTAATTGGAGTAAGATACAGATCAGGATCAAACATTCCTGAATGCAAGATGTGTGTACTATTACCCAAAGCAGTAAAAACTAGGACCCCATGCCATCTCCGTTGTATGCTGGGATAAGATTACGAGAAGTTTCGAGGATGATACTAGGCCAACTAGATCTAAAATCTAGAAGATAGATCTTTAACAAAAGATTTGATATTCATACTCAATGAGCTAGGAAGCCTGCACTTAAAGGGATTTCTCCTTATTCTGTTACATAAATTGTTATATATGCTTGCTGGCTGTATTTACACATGTTTGGTGATTGTTAAGGGACTATTTGCAAGGGACTCCATCATTATAGACACTAGATTATTTGTAGTCAGGGGAAAAGAAGAACTCCAGAGATGCAGTGCATCCAGCAAAAATAAAAATAAAACACAAACAAGGAACACGGGAAAAAACAGCTGGTACATAATGCACCTGGGGGTGTTCGATGATTTGGAACACAAAGACTTACCTGTAAATGATCATAGAATGTCCTTATAACGGGTCGCACCGGACCATCTCTTGTATCTGGCAACATCATTTGCTTGATTTTTGAAATCTACAAGAAATTCTGGTATCTATGAAATTCGAACCAGCCATAACAAGATGATGGTTGTATTTAAGAGAATAACTGACCTCAAATAGCTTAATTGACGTGTCAGCACTTCCAGTTGCAACATATCGTCCATCAGGACTAAATCTTGCACATCTAGCAACATTCTGCAAGATACAACCAGGAAAAGTCACCACAATAATTCTTTTTACGATATGATAGTGGCAAGTGTTAACTATGTTTGACAGTATATACACAACATATTTGTTATCTGCTCACATTCCATGAAAACTGATCTGCATGTTAAATCTTAAATGTAAACTACCTGCTAGAAAAAACACCTAATCAATGAGTTCACAAGAGCCAAAGATTGATATTATACAATAACAGACCAGTTGACATCTGATTTTCTTTACATTTTGTTCAGTTGCTTATACTTCCAGGTTGTCCTGTTGTTATGCTATAATAGTTAATATACTAAGTTGTAAGTATCCAATTCTGCTCCATAACTTGGCAAATGTAAAAGGAAAATATGTTGAACATATATCTTGCATTTATGCCCAAATAGTATATGTACCTTATGCTCTGAAACATGTTTATTTTCGTGTTTTGGGAAACTTTTCGAAGCCCCTTTTGTATCCTGCACAGCACTGGTGTTGACAACGAAATTGATCATTAGCAACAATGGCGTCAAAATTTACTATCAGTTGAAAGAAAAAATGTTGTAACAGAAGAAATGGAATCTTGGGCTCTACGAAGACAGCTACGAGCAATGAGAAGAATGGGATTACCTGAAATCAACAGAAGTAATACGAGGTGGGGGAACCAATCCATATCCAGCAGGTATAGCTGCTGAACCATAATCAAAGGGAGCAGCTGCAGGAGCAACTCCCCTGAATGCCTCATCCCTTTCCACTGCAAATCCCTATACACAACTTTAGAACAAATCCAGGGAAATGAAATATGCAAAAAAACAATTTCATTTTTTCTAAGTAATAAAAAAAATAAAAATGGAACCTTTGCCACAAGCTCAATAAGCTTGTTTGGAGGTGATTCCACGTTCAATGGCGTCATTGTAGCCGAAGCAACCGCAATGGCAGCCTGTAAACCAGATATTGGATAAATCAATCAATCAATCAAAATGAAAATTGAGTGGGGGGTGTTTAAATAAATAGTAGTACTAGTGCCTGATTGAGGTTGTTGTCGCGAAGATGTGCAACGATCAAGTCATTAACCTGACGAAGCAACTTCCCATCTTGCAAAATCTGTTCTAAACTTGTCTCCATTTGGAATTATCAATAAGAAATCTAAAACCCTAATCCAATCTGCTCCTGTTATTTATTTAAACCCTACTGATTCATTTGAACTGAATTGACATCCATAAATCTAGACTAGAAACTGCTACCACCACCGTTAATGATTTTGATACAGGCACCCACCCGCCGCATCCAGTTTGTGAGAAGGGGTGAGTCTTTGAAACGCAGTTACCCCTGGTTAAGGGGTATTCCTATGTACATGGCATGTCAAGTGGTTTGCAATTTTTACATCCATTATGGGTATATGCCAAAGTTATAAACATAGGTGGCTAAGTGGCAAATATACCGATTAGACATACATGATAGAGCCTTTAGCGAGCGATAAAGACTATATCGCTCGATAGTCTTAATTACGTTCGATGGCCATCACAACGCCAACGATTTTTTTAGGAGTCTCTTAACCTAGGAGTGTTGGAGTGCCCATATACAAGTATGTGCATCAAAACATGTAAAATCTCCAAGTTTGGACAAAGCATCCAAACATAAGCTCAAAAGGCACTCATTTTCCTTGACGCACAGGCCCAGTAAGACCCAACAACCAACGACGAAAACCAAATCCAAGTTTATTTCAACCAACGACGAAAACCAAATCCAAGTTTATTTCAATATTATGGTGATATATTTTTCGTTTTGTTTCAGAAGTGAGTGATGTTTGGCTCGTTCATCACTTCATTCTCTACAAGATAAAGGTAGCTAACCCTAGGTTTAGACAAGTAATTTTACAGCGGTATAATAGTAGTTCATATTCGAGAATGAACACTATTTTAGAACATGGTAGTTCATTCTAATTCCAACAGTTCATTTCGCAAAATGAACTCGTATATACTAGCAATTTATATTGTAGAATAAACTCATAATAGTAGTTCATTTTGAAGAATGAAGTCGCAATGATAGTTCATTATTGTAGTTCATTATTGTAGTTCATATTGTAGTTCATATTGTAGAATGAACTCGTAATAGTTGTTCATTATGGTAGTTCATATTATAAAATGAAATCGTACATGGTAGTTCATATTGTAGAATGAACCCGTGATAGGTGTTCATATTGTAGAATGAACTCGTAATAGTAGTTCATTATACCAGTTTATTTGCAGAATGAACTCGTATGTTATTTAATCCTAAGAGTTCACTTTTTTAGAATGAACTAGCTAGTATGATAGTTCATTAAAGTAGTTCATTTTGTATAATGAACTCCTATAATAGTTCATTTTATAGGTAAAGGATAAGGTAAAAATTAAAAGCTCCGCAATATAGCAACAATGGTACTCGTTGGAAAGCTCTCGTCGAGGGCTTTCGAAGATATAAAATTTATCATTTTTGGGCATATGGTTCAAAAGATATTTCAGTTTTAAGTTATTATTTATTTATTTTTATTAAGGAGGACGGATCCATTGACAGGCTCCTATTTTACAAGATCTAACAGTGGCTCGTAGCTGTTGGATGTACCAAATTTAAGGACCGTGATTTAATCAATATTTCATGATGGAATTGGCAGTAACTAAAAGGAAAATTGATTAAAGAAAAATTGTAAAACTTTTGGAACCCTAAATCTGTATGTAAGTTTTCCCCTAAATTCAAATTTGTCTTTGGATTCTTTTCATTCAATTAAGTTAATCAGTTGGAATTTTTAACTCATCGTCCATGTTAATATTGATCTTGGTTTAGTTACAGTTGGGGTTGATCTAAAGAAAACATCGAAAAGGAAGAAGAAAGGGAGGACAGAAAGAGAGGAGATAATAATAAACCAGAGAAACACTAAATGGGTCGAGAGTTGGATCCGTAAAATTTTAGTTAGTTTGATTAAATCGTGGCCATTAATTTTCATACATCCAATGACTATGAGCCACGGTTAGATATTGTAAAATTGGAGCCTGTCAATAGATCCGTCCTCTTTATTAAGAGAGAGAAAAAATAGATAAAAAAGTATTTTTGTCACTATTAAAAGACTGTGACCTCATTGATGACATCATTCCGTGTGGGTATTGTCCACCCTAAGACCAAACAGTAATATTTAAGACCAAACAATAATATATATTTAAGAAAAGGACCAAACAGATAGTTGACTAGGTCAACAAAACCAAACTAAGGGCAATTCCTATGGGAATGAACAAATCCAATTTTTTGTTGAGCCAGGTGGATGGCCAAACATGTTTTTCCACTATGGGAAAAGAAGTGGGCGGTTGATCATCAAGCGCGAGGTCAAAGAACAATCGCCATTGTTCGTAGCACAAACTCGGCGTTGGAACCACAACCACGAGTGTTTGAAGCTTAAACGCGACGTGATTTCTACGCACGCTGGCGGTTGTATCAAAAACGCCAACGGCTATTTTTTTTAAAATTCGAAATTCACTTTTTACCTCTATAAATTACCATCATCTTCAAACAATTTACTCACACCAAAATTCACTTCTCCTGATTTTTAATTTCTAAATCTATTTCAATTTTTTAGTTTATTGTTGGTGAAATGGCTGAAAAGACGATCACATTTTTTTGAAGCTGTTGTTTCTAAGATATGTGGGAGTTTTAAACATATTGAAAATTGTAAGAGGGAAGTGCAAGTTTTTGAAGTTGCTCCAAGAAAATGTTCTGCTAAAAGGCAAAGAAGAGCTCCAGTTTTGAAAGTTAACAACAAAAAATTCAAAAACAAATGTGAAACTGTCAAAGAGCGCGTTGAATGGAAGATACGTCAAATGAAGATAAACACGAGGCCAAAGCTTGTACTTGATTTTTATTGAAGTTGTTTAGTACTTTCTATTATTGTATAAGTTTATATCTTGTAAAAGAATTGGCGTGTAATATCAATGAATGAAAATATTTTTATTTTAAAAATAGATTTCCACTTCAGATTAAGCGAAATTTATTACAATTTAAACTTGCAAATAACATCAAACTACATTTTAATAAACCACAACAAAAAATCAAACTACATCAAATCCAGTGACATTCTCTCTGTAGAGTTCATAGCATTCAAAATGCTTAAACTCTGTTCCGGTTTCTTCAGTAAACTTGGTCTGAGCGATGGTTTTCTGTAAAACAGATTGTCATGTACCAGCTTAGGTGAGAAGAGGGTGTCCCATATCATATCCTTGTTAGTAGTTAGTAAGTATAATTAATGTTATTAATTAGTTAATTAGTGTTTAATTGAGTTGTAAGTGATGGTTTAGATGATGTCATAGGCTGTGCTAGTAGCTGTTAGATATATAAGAGAGAAAACCTCGCTTTTATAAGTTGTAGAGTCTGTAATGAAGAGTTCATGAAAATTATAATCAATTCAATCGTTTATTCGATTTAGGCTGTGTTCTTCGGAACCAGAGAAACTTGATTCTATGAATCAAGTGTTTATCCTGTCATTGTACATCCTTGTACATGACACAGATAAACAAAAAATTCAAATATTTATAATGCAGTTGATCAGTGAGGACAAAAGTAAGTTACTCACCAGTTCTTCGTTGGATAATCCAGAATTGCTACGGTGAACCATCCACAAAACTTCTGCATAGAATGTAAGATACTCATCAGTGTTTTATGAACTTTCTCCCACATCGTCGATTGGGATACATTCCTACCGACAACATCTTGTGTGTGAAAAATGAAGGCTCTGCAAATAGCTAAATCCTCTTGTCTGGGAGGCATTTTTGTAGATGATTTGATAGTGAAGAATGTGTAAAATGTGTGAATTTAGAGTTGAAATGGGGAGTACTTATAGAACTCAAAAATTATAGCCGTTAGATCATAAGATTTTTCAGCCGTCAAGATTTAGCCATTGGCAATTTTGGGAAAAACGCGGCGCTTTAACCAAAGACGCTAGCGTTTGATCGAACAACGAGAGGTTTTGTGACAAATGATAGACGCATTTATGTGTCTATTTTCATCTCTATTGTGTATATTTTTAGTACCCATTTTTGTACTAATGTTGGTATTTTATCCCTTTGTAGGTATTTTTGGGGAATAAACATTTTTGGGAAAATTGGCTCGAAAAGTTGTTAAAGGCTCCTGGGAGGACACTTGCTATTCGGACTCTCATTTTGGATAAGGGGTAACCCATTTCCAAGCAGCTGCTAAGCACAGACCGGCACTGGATAGGGGGAGGTCACATTTCTTCTCAAATTTTCAAAACAGATTTTGGCGGGAAAATTTTGTCAGAAAAACAGAATTTCTGTTTCGAATTTTGGATGATTTTTAAGGCGATTCAATGGCTGATTTTCGTTGGGTTAACTCTGTTAAGGATAAACAAGTATGGTATGAGCTGTAGAATCGATTAAACAGGGATAGAAATCCGTGTTGGAGCAAAACAGGGAGAATTCACAATTTGAGTTATTTTCGGTTTACAAAAGAATTTGTGAAGAGTTTACGGCAAGATAGGAGTGTATGGAGTCCTTATTCAGTCCTGGGAGAGTTTAAGAGAGTTTGGAAACCAAGTTGATGCGTAAAAAGAAGATTAAAATCCCGTAACTTGCTGTTGAAAAAGAACGAAAATATTTGGATTAACTGGAGTGATTTTGGGGTTTGGTGGATATATATAGGTTGATTAGAGTCATATTTAGAGGTACGAACAATTTGGGGGAGTTTGGAGAAGTTTAGAGCTATAGAGAAGCGAGAAAAAAAATCAACAGAGTCGAATACAGAAACTTTTCTGCTGCTGCAAAGAAGAAGAAGACGAAGAACATTAGACCTTCAGAGTTAGTCGCAGAGGCAGACTTATTTTCAGTGACAACGAGGTACGGCCGCATCTTCCTTCAGTCACCGAAGCTCTTCAGCAACGACTCGGACTTCTGTTTTAAACCTTCAGCAACTACAGAATCCGCTGCTTAGCACTTTTCACTCTTTTAATCAACTTTTGAACACCAAATATGTATTTTGAGCAAGTGATTAATATGAGGAGCTAAACCCCTTAGCCGAGGCGACGGAGGAAGCCATTGTTCCATGAAAAGTGGTATAGTTCTATTTTAATTATTTATTGCAATTATTTTACATGATTTTTTGCATAGAACTTAAAAGAAAAATTGGTTTTTATTGAGTAGTTGTGAAGTGTTTTGATGGGACATGCTTGGTTTTAATACTTTTGATGTTTCATGCTTCGTGCTTACAATTATTACTTCAAAAATCTATTAGAGGCAAATATTAGAATCACTTTAAAGAAGAATATTGCATGAATATTGATTAGAGTTTATCAATTAATTGGTCAATGGTGGAATCCAAAGTCTCGGTATTTTCTTATTATTGTCAAAACAATTCTATTTAATTTTCGAAAATCCTTCACAAGTTCGAGCAACGAACCTTTTTACCACTACAACTATAAAACGACATCAACAAACACCAACGTTTTTGGCTAAAATGCCAGCGGTTGTGCCACGATCGCCCGGCCCTCCTTCACGCGCGCGCTTGTTCTTCCATCTCACTTAACAAACTAACAAATTTGTTGGTTTGTCCATCCGTTTTTCATGTTTGTTGAGTCCATAGTGGGATCAAAATGAACAAATCCTTGTTTTGTTGAGTCCATAGGAACTGCTCTAACTCAATTATATTTTTTCTAGGACTATATAGTAGTTTCTACTATAATAAATTATACACTTATCATTTCACATTTCTTGAAGGAAACTCATGTTTTCTTACAGTATCTTAAAGCATATTTTGCTTTCTAGATTTTTAATAATTTGCATTGGGTTTCATTTTTGTTTCAATGGTGTTGACCATGAACGCAAAACTGAAGTAACTTTATGGACCCAATGGAATACAAATGCTGATTTGGTTTTCAATCGATGAGGATTCTGTTGTTGTTGTTGTTGTTGTTCTGTTTCTGTATTTTTACATAGATTTTCAATATCTTTGAATGATGAACATGATATATTTTTTTTTGATACGGCACAGCTAGGCCCACCCCCTGAGCAGACCTAGCAAGCTGGATTAGCCCCATTGCTAATCCAACCGCCACCCCAACAACAAGACCTAATCTCATCTCTATACGTAGAGAAAATTGATGAAAATGGGAGATCCAACCTTCCCTAATCTCATTTTCTGAGATTTCCTCCTTCTCTACTATTCTATTCTCCATGGTTGGTAAGAACGTGTTGGCTAGTGGGAATCGATCCCCCTACCTCCTGCATGCACTTTGGACGAAAGGGGGTGCCTTAACCACAGTACTAGACAGTTGTTGGCTGAAAAAAACAGAGAGATGAAATGAGAAATATTTTTATTTTTTTCGGGTTCGCTTACGGAAAAGAAACTGGAAAAGGGAAAGGAGAACTTTTCTTTCAATTGAGAAACTTTTCTAAGTTTTATTCGTGTGTTCCACCGAGCAACGGTCCAAAAACAAAAATGTAAAAACTTGATAGGTTTAATCGGAACTTTTCCTCTTCAACCAAAGAGGAAGCAAAAACAAATATTTAAGCAAATGCAAAATCAAGCTTGCAACAAATAAATTTTATAATCTTTCTTTTTCTAGTTCATTTAACAACATATTTTTCATTTTCAATATCCTATATGTATAAAAATTACGATAATAACTTTTATCATCTAACAAAAACTCGAAAATACAATCTGGATTTTGACAATATTTTTTTTTAAAGATATTAATAACTTGTTTGGATGCGGAAGTACTTCTAGAAGTCAAAAATGCTGAGAACTTATGTAAAGACCCTCAAGCTCGTCAACGCTATTAGACCGGTCGAAGACGTGATCAAGAGATATCAAGAGACGAATTAGCCGTTAATGACTTGATTAGTTTGACACGAACGTTAATTAATAGAAATTAAACTAACAACGATTTAGATATGAAACTAGTACCGATGGATAGATCTCGAAAAGTTACACGGAATGGACTACTCGAACGTGCCATTCGGATATCAGACGAAGAAGATATCATCGGATTTGTTTGAAGGGCAAATAGTCATTTTTCAGTTTAGCCGCCTTGGCAGCCCTTATCCAGAGCGAGGTGCCTCAGTATTTTGGTCGGCTTTATTTACATCAAATCGAGAAGAGAATTCATTTTTCTCTTATTCTTCTCTTATCTTCGTTCTTCTTTTTCTTCTCTGTCGATCTCAAGAATCAAGGGGATTGATCTTAAATTTAGTATGAGTGATTTTTAGGAAGTTTAGTAGCTATACGAACTAAGGAGAAGTTGATAACGATGAAGTTGATACAACTCAGAGTGAAGAAGAAATGGTAAGATAATTAGGGTTTCTGTTATCTTGGAGAAGGCTTGATTTGAGACACCAATTGAAGATGGGTTTCGAGAACATGAATAAAAGAAAGATTTTTGTGTCAATTCGAAGATTAGATTTCAGAGGACAAGGGTAATCGAGAAATTGGGGTTTTTTCCTTCAGTAAATTGATTTGGAAATCGAATTAGGGGGTGATTAAGAAGGAATTAGAGACGGGTTGGTTGATCTGAATCACCGTAGAAGGTTATAGTGTAATTGTATAGTTAGGGTTTTGAAATTATGAATCTGAAGTTCAATAGAGGATGATGATTTGAAGCTGTTAATGAAGCTAGGGCTTGATTCTGTTATTTAAAAAGTTATGGAATTATCACTGGTTGTTGTTTGAGCAAAGATGGTTTGAGGTAATTGCCTTCTCAGTAACTTGGTAAAGCTATTGATTCAGTTTGGTGGAGAGAATCTGTTTTGAGGTAACCATTCTTCTTAGTTGAGTTAGTAACATTTGCTTATTTTTATTAATGAGTTTTTGAGTTATGAGTTATTATTGAAGATGCAATGAAATTGAGATTGAGATACTTATAGAATGGAACTGTAATTATGATGAGAAGATGTTGATTGTCTGAAGCTGGAATTGAAAGTGGTGTGGTTATTTTGAATAGATTGAATATGGTTGTGCAGGTGAAATGGTTAGCGGATGTGAAATTACAAGATTACTGTCTTGAGAAACATAAAAGTAGAACTGAAACTTTGGTGTTCATTGTTCAATAATGGAACTGGGATTGAAGGGTGTTGCATCTGAAGTATAATGGAAATTCAGGTTGCTGTAATGCTGTGTGGTTTGTTGTGTTGCAGCTCAAGATAAGAGGTATTATTGAAGTTCAAGGGATAGGAATGAATGGGGTTGTTGTATGGATTGAGTTTGATTGTGTTGTTTGAATTGAACTGAGGTTGATGTGGGTATGGATTTGATTGTGATTGAAACTGGACTAGTGTTGCAGATGGTGACCGGTGGAGTTTAATAGATAAAGGTGTTTAGTGTTGTTGTAATGAGTGATCGCAGAGAATTGGTATGGTGGTTGTGAGTGGTGATGGAATGGTTATGTTGTTGGGGTTGGGATAGTCTGGTGGTGCAGTTGAGATGTAAGGTATGTAAGTTCAATCAAAGGTTATAGACCCGGTGTCGCTGCGACTAGGTGGATTAGTGTTGTAGCAGAATGTAGAAAGAGTGTTCTTAAAGCTGCAATTGCAGGTAGGCTTAATTACAGTTGTCTAATTGTTTATCTGACTCAGTTAACCCGTTGACCATGTTCTGAATCAGTCTAGTTGATTGAGTTGAACCAGTTGACCGATTTAGACCTTGATCAGTTGACTAGTATGACCGTTGGCCAGACTTTGACTTGACCTTTTACTCTGGACTTGAGCTTGGACGTTGACTATTACTTGACCTTTGGTCGTTAGTTTGACCGTTAGAGACTGTTAGTTGACTCAGATGGACTGGATCTTAGATTATTGGGCCGAGTTTAGTGGGCTTAGAGTTAGTTTCCTTAGTTTGATATTTGGACCCCTTATGGTCCGAATTGACCTTTGATTCCTTCTACAAAGTTGTAGATAGTCATAATACTTATTTAGTGGACTATAGAACCAACCCAATTAAATTAGTTACTCTTGAATATGCTAAAGATAGATAATAAAAGATATAAAACCATAAGTGGGGTTAGAATCATTAGATAAACTTATATGATTCTTGTTTGAGCCATTTTGTCTAGATTCTTAGAGTTTTTGTGTGATTAACAGTTAGTCTATATTAACAATGATCGATTCAAATAATGAACCAGTGGATCGTGGATCTCAAGGTAGGCGTGGCTTGTCATCAAAAGAGGTGGGAATTTACATTCAACTCTTTTGTGATTATTGTTGATTTCTTTTACAAAAGTTTATGTTTAGCAAATTCATTCATTATCTAATTCTGTATTCCATGCATTGTTTTATTTTAAAATCTGAAAGTACTGTTGATTTCTTTTATTCTTTCCATTGCTTGGAAAGGAATTGTAATGTTTTGTTTGTCTTTATGAATTGTTTGGGAAATAAGTATTTCCATTTGTATGTTTGGAAAATGAGAATTTCCATCTGTGGTATATAGGATACTGCTCCTTCATTTATATCTACTTACTTTCGAGCTTTTATGCGTAATAGGTGTGTAAGGAATTGGTCGACACTAATATAAAGTAATAGGGTGTGTAAGGAATTGGTCGACACTCAATATAGTACATTGTTTGAAGAAGGAGTTAGTTCCATATACATGATTGTTTACCTCTGTGAAATTGGTTGTGTTTTAGTGTTTTGGGAAAACATGAATTGTTTTCAAATCATTCCAATGATTACTTGAAAGTTAAATGATATTCCTACTAGGCACCCCACCCCTTTTAGGGATGATGTGCTCACCCATTCCCATTTTCAGTTTCAGAGACAGATCAGCGTTGCGCAGCAGAAGCTTCGAGGAGTTGAGTCCGTTAGCTGGTTAACTTCGATTATGATTACTATGTTATATATTTTATTTGTAAACTAAATGACTATTGTTATATGTATCATTTGAGAGGAGTTCTTGTGTATATATATATATATATTAGAGTGGGGTTAGTTTTTGGGTTTAGTCTTGTAGCAGATTTCTTAATTGAATGTTCAAGCATAGGATTTAGATCTTTAGTGCCTCTTTATTTAGTTAATCTCTTGGATTAGTTAGCTGCTAGCTTTGGGGGCGCGACAAGTTAGTTTGTCAAGCTTACATCAAAAAACAAAAAAAGTTCATCAAGCTTTAACCAAGAACAGTTAACCTTAATGGTTGATTTTGAGATTTTTTGTTGGATGTCTGTTTTTATGTGCGATTGAGTTCATATTTCTATTATTTTCATGGGTAAGCTTAATAAATTCAATCATGAAAAAGAAAATAAATTATTTTTTTCACTTGAACCAACTGATACGGCGAAATATTTTGATGAACTCGAATATTGTTTACATTGCTTTGTGGAAAAAAATTGATTAGGGAAGAAAATAAGTAATGGGTTTGTCTGTAGAAAGAGAGAACAAAGGGGAATAAATCAGAAAGAAAGTTTGTTTCTATAAAAACTAAGAAGTCGTTTCCTCATAAGTAGAAAATCAAAAAGGTTTTGCTCCAAAAATAAGTTACTTCTTAACTTTTATAAGTCATTTCTAAATCTGGTTCTCAAATTTACTTCTTATTTTTTCTTGAAAGTTATCCAAATACCCTATAAAACATGACATAATTTGTAAATTGATTAAATCATATGATTATCTGCAAATTCTGGAATATAAAACGATTTGATTTTTCTCAAATTATAGGTAAACAATTCTTTTTTTTAAATGTTTAAATACTATTTTAAAGATTTTAATATGGGTAAATGTTCATCCCCTCAAGTTAAATACTATTTGAATATTTTAATATGGGTAAATGTCCATTCCCTCGAGAGTCAAGATAATATCTCCATTTTGTTTTCTTTATGGACCAAGTGTCCGTGATTCAAGTGGTCGAGTGGGTCTTATGGTTGTTATTACTTATTATTGTTGCGCATAACAACTAAAATAAGAACACACCTGAAATCCATCCGATGTGGTATTATTGTGATTTGCACGCACAAACCGGGATTCCATAGAAACTTATTATAATTTATTTGTTTTAGGCTTTTTACTGGATATATCATTTGTGTTTTGATCCTTTGCAAATACATATCAGGACAATTTTTTCCTGAAATATAGTCGGGATCATTAGATCTGATTTTAAGTATTTAAAAGTAAACAAAAATAAAAAAATATTCATTTCTATCTTACGACCAAAAGCCGGAGTCTCTTGGGAGAAGATAATAAGAACAACCGCAATCGTCAATTATATGGGCTTAAAATCCTAAAACAAATAACATGGCTTAACTTTGAGTTGTTTTTTAGCTTTTAATTTTCTTTTTTCCCTCAAAAAATGAGAAGAAAAAAACGTCTCTCTTTTTTATAGCACAACTTTAAATGATATATTTTTCTTATGTAGCTATTTATCACCTTTATTATAGGGAGGAGGGCCTTGGATCAATGGAGTGGAAAACCTTGACTCAACTCAATGATTTATGAATGATGAATGATTTAATATTTTCTGGACCAAAACACCCTTTAAACACATGTAACTACTAATACTTGTAAAATGTGAAACCCGATTCATCACCAAAACTGTATTTTCGACAAAGATATGACGATATTGCGTGAATATTGAAGGTTGAGAACTATTTTCTAAGCTAAGAGAATCTAATGGAATATTTTTTAAATTCTTTTTTTTTTAAAGAAACCCAAGTTTGCTGGAAACCAAAATCTCAAGTACCCAAACGAAAAAAATCATTCAATATAACCTTGGTTCTTCCATACCTGTTGAAGAGAAAGAAAACATTCGCTTTCACAATACAAAATGTGACCACCAAATTTCTCCATCGTGTAAACTATCATGATTTTATTAATTTTATTGTCTGCCTGCAAAAAGAAGAGATACCATGTTTAGTAATCTTATTGCAATTTCAATTCAAGGTTGTCGCCTGAAACTGATAATAAACATCCACATGTCTCCTGTCTTCTTCTTTAGCTCTCAATTTGCTTGTTTCCAATAGTTGAGGACATCAGGAAACATAGAAATCCCAAGCAGGAACACAAGGACCTTAAGTAACAGAATATGGATAACACGGGAAATTGCTGAAATTGCTAAACCGTACAAGTTTGAGAGGGACTCACATCCTCCAAAAGTGATAACATGTTAACAACGCATAAACTTTTGTAAACATAAATGCAAATGAGAACTATGTACCTCCTCTAATAGGTATTTAGCGTCCATGGAAACATTGTTATAATAACAGGACCCCGTTGGGTTATTATGCTCTTCGTGATGCCCAGGTGGCCTCACAATGGCTGCTGCATAAGTAAGATCCTCTGCCACCCTCCTTACAGCATATTACGGAAAATAAGTTAGATTCAGAAACAACTAATGTTTCCTCAGAGGTGAACTTGTTAAAGTAAACACTTTTGTCGCCTCCATACATCTTTCTGGTCTCTTTATTTTCTTCTGACAATGGATTCTTCATGAAGTTCATATGCGACTGTGAATGGACCTTTATGATCCAGTCATCCGTGGCTTTCCGTTTCTGAATTACGGAGCACCTAAAATGAAAATGAATCCTTCGATCATTTATGGACTTCTAATATACATGTTATACTTAGAGCTATACTTCACCAGTGGGATGTATAACTAAAGGCATCTAATACTAAAAGCATAATAAACATCAAACTTTGCAGCGAAATTTCCAATTCTATCGACTTTTATATTTTCAATTTACTAATACCTTAATTTAAATTTTAATGTTGTTTTACCTGCGTCTCTTAGTAGTAATGAGGAGTATCCTCCAAATTGTGATTTTATGTAAATCAGAAAGATTAAAGACTTAGATGGATTTGCTAAAGGATCTTAGTTACAGTTGTGTTGTGAAAAAAGTGTTAAATACCCTAGTCAAGTGAAAAATCATGTGCATAGGAAACAACAAGAAGGAGGACGAAATGTGGTATTATCAAATAAGATATATACAATGCAAGAGGTTTTTTTGTAAACTTTTGCGGGGTCCAAATTAGAACAAAGATGTGCTCTTGAAAAGCTCTAATTTTTCATCACTTTTAAGGAAAAACTAAAAAACGACAATTATATATGTACAAGATACCAAACTAACAGTTAAAAGTTGATGGAATAATTCTGTTGTGACTAAGCACTCAGTAAGTCATCATATACTCTCTTTAGTCTTTGGTCATTAATCTCTACTTTCAGTCTTTTACATGTAAAAATCA